>VXBL01003932.1:336033-369193 GCA_013400195.1 Aramus guarauna
ACCTGCTGCTCACACTTCTTTTGATGCAGCCCAGGACACGGTTGTCTTTCTGGGCTGCAAGCACACACTGCCAGCTCATATTGAGCCTTTCATCCACCAATACCCCAAAGTCGTTTTCCTCCGGGCTGCTCTCGATCCATTCCCTGCCCAACCTATAGCGGTGCTTGGGATTGCACCGACCCACATGCAGGAAATTGTGCCAACCCACGTGCACAATTTCTTTGTGAAAAGAAAATATGTTTCCTAACAAGCAAGACAACAGCATAGGCTATCATGCAAACCCAAGTATTCCATTTTGAGCCTAGGAATAGTGTCCCACAAGCGTGCTTTTTGCAACAGAAGGGCTTTTAAGATCTTCCAAAAGCAACAAGAGTCAAAAATAAAGTATTTAGTGTACATCTAGTTAATATTTAGTTCAAATCTGGGTTTCAGTTTTGAAGTTAATCTCCCAGTTGTAGTCACCATTCTTAGTTTCCATTTGCAATCTCAGCATGGGTGAGCTACATTCCCTTCAGATGAAGCTAAACTGGAAGATGAGGTCAGGAGCACACGTAGAAGTGGTAATGGGTGTTCAGCCCAGTTTATCAGTCTAGAGCCAGACTGCATACAGTGCATACAGCGTAGGCACTGGCTCCACAGTGCCATTTCACTCTATGAATGGTTTTTACTGTGTCTCACCGGTTGCCAGTGCAGATATTGTGTTATCAACATTACCTTTAAATATCACTTCAAGAACTGCTGCTCAGAATCGCAGGCCTAAAATTCCTTGTGGGATTCAGCAGCAGGTAACTGGGAACACGGTGATGAAAATCTAATGTCTCCGTCTACGCCCAGAAATGCCTCTGTGCTCAGGATTCCTGTGGCACGAAGAAGGTGCTCTGCATCAGCTACAACAGCCATTCAGCCCAAGCTACACCAGGCTGGACAAAGGGGAAGAAACTTCCAGTTTGGTGCTTTTGAAACTAATAAGTTGTTTACAACAAATTCATCACCTTCACAAAGCAAGCAGAGAGAGGTTTTATTTGATTTTTTGTAAGCATCTGGATAGAACTGGAGCTAACCTTATGCCTGCCAGCATGCTAGCAGGATATTTGATAAATTATTAAGTAAAGCATATTTAAAAAACCAAACTATTAACAACCTCCAGGATTAGACACAAGATGAGGAGCAAAAGTCCTTTCTCTCATTTGCTCTGTCTTAATTTAAGGTAGATTCTTTAAAGGTATAATTTAATGTAATCTAATCTTTGAATTTGAAACAAGTTACATGGACACAAACACCAACTTTAACACTTACTTCTTATTAAGAGTAGTAATATTTGGATTAATTTAATGTCAATAAATATTTATTTAATTTAAATCAAAGTAGACTGTAATTTTACCCATATTTCAATTACATTATTGCTTTACAGTGTTGATATAAAATAGCTCTACTAGTGCAGAGGAAAACACACCTTTCGTCTGCTCTGGAGATTAAATACCATTGAAATCAGTCTTATTCCTTGCAGAAAAAAAATTCTCATTAATCTATATAAGGATACCATAATGTCTCCATTCAATATTCAGCTATACTTTATCTCCTAGACAGATATTTGACAGTCATTAAAGTAAGCTCTTATAGTTTATAATGAGTAGTCCTGAACACGCAGTATTTACTGGGTCACTGCTGATAGATTGATTCCCATCTATATAACAACTCGCCAGGACTTGTCTAATTTTATTTATTTTCTTACTTAACTTAAATCCAACTTCAGTTCAAAAATGTCTCAGAAAATCATCTTTCTATACAATCTTTCACATGTTCTGGCCTGTTGCTAAAGCATCTGTTGAAAGTGTTGGCCAATGGTAAGACACGCATGTTTTCCTTTCATCTCTGCCATAGCTTTATTCCAACACTGAATTTTGGCAGAAAAGACACTATTTCCATTTCTTGAGCAAGAACATCTCTTCTTTTCCCATGCCTAGAAACTCCTGCTACCTGTGAAATCACTGCTTCGAAGCAATAGCTGGCGATGTCATGCGACAGCAGGGACTGAGGGAAGCGGCGCTGCTGGCTGCAGGAAGGTGCAATGACAATTTTATCCTTCTGCGCTCTTCCCTCTGCTGCACGCTCTTTCCCTCAAGACTTCTCAGTACTCCCACACACTTTCCTGCTGAGCTTTTCAAGGTGCTCCTCATCTTTTTCATGCTGTGGGGGTATAGCTTGCAGTTTTGGGCCGGGATACACCACACTCCGGTGTTTTTATGTTGAGAAACCGGAATGCACTGAGCTAAAATCACATCTCAGGTTAACTGCATTGATTTCATCGTTTGGCTCAATCTATCAGGCACAGACACACACAGAGCTGTCTTTAGGGCTTTTCACCCTCCTTCTCCAGCTGAAAGGTTCTCTTTCAAACCAGCTTTGCAGTGTTACTGAGGATATTCAACCCTCTGATAACAGAGTTTCAATTTTCTCTGAACATTCCATATAATGGGTCTATAACGGATATAAAAATATAGCTGAGAAAAAATGAAATCGTCAGTAATGTATTTTCACAATGGCTAGAAATTATAGAAAATTCACACTGCCTTAATCAAATCATTTCAGCTGATAAAAAAAGAGAAAAATATCTAAAATCCAAGTAGTATCAATATTATGAAAAGTTTATTTTTTCTTCCTTTAAGAAATTTAAGAAATTTTATTTATAAATATTTTGGATTTTCTTTGTTTGTTTGTTTGGTTTTGGTTTTTGTTGTTGTTGTTGTTGTTGTTTTTGGGTTTGTTTTTTTTTTTAATGGCAGTGTCTATGCAACCAGAAAATTTATCACAGTGTTAAGTTTCAGTTAGGACAGTACATTTAACCTACTTATTTTTTTCTCCTTTTCAGCAATGAAATGCCACAAAATTTCACATTTTTGTATAGTTCCAATCAGAAAATAATTGGTGAGGGAAATAAAAAAGCAAAAATCACTGACATCATCAGATAAATCAGCTTGTTAACAATTAAAGTCTATTCCCCTTTTCTGTCCATTTTCTAAATAAAGTCATTATCAAGGTTGATTAGAAACTATAACTCAGTTGACATTATTGCAGTTAGAATTCACAGTTCATTGCAGACTGAGTTCAGGTTTTGACAACATTAATCTTGAGTAATGCTGCTGACTTTTCCCTGGTTTAATGAAATAGTCGTCTTTTGTGATGTTACCGTTTCCATTTCATTTTTACATTGTAGCTGATTCATTTTCCCAAACTGATGGGTGTAGAAGGAAAAAGTTTAACAATTATTTTAACGTATTAAGCTGCGAGTAGCTCTCTCCTTTAACAAAATCCCATCTCCATTCTCAGAGGAAGAACTGACTTCAAGAGAAAGGGCACTTGGGGCTAGAGGCAAGGCATGGCCACTCCGGTTAACTGGCAGAGGAAGCTAAGGACCCTAAATTTAGCTATCCCCTTCTCCCCAGGTATATCCATCCTTGCCTTCTATTTGTCTTTTGAGGCTGGAAACTGCTGGAGTCTATTAGTAAAACTTCTGGAGTCATCTCTTCTTATTACTGAATAAGGCGCCGCTGCAAAATTGAGCCCTTGGGTCATTTTTCTCTTTTAAACTGCACGACGGAGCCAGGCAGCCCTGTTGTGGAGTGGGGCTTTCTGTTCTCTGACTTCTGCTGTCATTATTATTCCCCTGCATAAATGCAGCCTGAATGTGCTGCTGCTCCCTCTTCTCGCTGTCTGTTGCTTGTTCACATAGACAGTAAGGGAGAAACAAGGGAAGGGCTTGGGTCTTTTGGAAAGGTTTATGCATTCAGTAAAAAAATAACAGTTTCTGATTGGAAGCAACAGGCTCGACCATCCCTGCTGCTGTTTCAAAGTCCCTCATCATAAATAGATGCACATAACAGTAATACAATGTGCATTAAAATTCCTTACTCTTTCCACCTTGGCAACACAAGCTGCAAACATCCCTTACAGTGTTGTGCTCTTATCTGGGTAGTAACGCTGGGGAGGGGGAAAGAAGAGCAGCACAGGAGGTCCTTTGCTGGCAGGCAGGATGGTGAGGCTCCTGACCCACAGCCACGGGGTAGTCACCACAGGGTGGGGAGAGCCCCCACAAGCACAGAAACCCAGGGCAGGTGCTTGGTAATGGACTTCAGCTCGGTTACTGCATCCGCCAAATGTGCTGATCCCAGTAATACAGGCAGATTGTGGGCATCATTATGTTAGCTATTTATTTTGAGGTACTAGCTTCAGAGTGGCTTAACAGATAACTTTCTAAAGGCTAGAGACTGGGTATTTCTTCAGTGTTCCTTTTTGTCCTCAGAAAAGACTTTTAGGATTGCTGTATTTTGCACAGTGATAGCAATCACTTGAAGTTGATAGAAGCAGTATTTCCACAGCTGGGATAATTTGCCATAGCCCCAGAAGTCCCTATTTACAATCTCTTTCTAAATGCTTATTTTAATAATAGCTGGTTCTTTTCTTGAGCGCCAGGTTGTTTTCACAAGATAAAAAAAAAAATAATCCACCACTTTGTTACCAAGACTGAAAAAAATGTGTTTTAAAAAAGAGAACATGAATGTTACAGATCCATCTTCAACTGCATTTCAGTGAGAATTAGGTCCGTAATAACTCCCATAGATCCAGGCATATGTTATTATAATTCTATATTACTAACCTATTATAATTCTATATTACTAACCTAACCAATACCACATATATGAGCTTCAAACAAAATGCAGCTGCTTTTCTATGACACTTAATCTTGAGTATTCATTGCCACCTTCTGTTCACTGCATTTTTTCTTTTCCCTTCATCTTCTAACCAAAAAAATGTCATGATGATTTTTGTATTTGCTAGTTAAACTCTTTTTTTTTTTCCTTTTTCTTTTTAACAGTGTGTCTTTTTTTATACAAATAGTACAGATTAAGCTTATTTTTACACTATCGTGCCCTGGTCATTCTTTTGTCTTAAAATAAATATCCTGAGCAGAAAAGCTTATTTGTTTTCTCTGTTCTTAGCTTGTGAGGAAGCCTTTGTTACAGATAGCCTGAACTTGGGTGTATATCAACACTCCCAGCAGACATTAATATATATCTCCTCAAACAGTCACCACCTTGTCTGAAAACAACTACTACCTCTAAAGGTGTCAAAAAGAGAATAGCTGTTTGACACGTGCTGATAAAATTTATGATTTGCTAATTGTTTTTAAACATTGCATTCTTTTATTCTTCTTCCTGCCCACAAGATGTTACTACAGTATTAACCCAGAACAGCTTGCCCTTCAGCAAACTCAATGAATATTAAATGATGTGCATTAAAAAATATTTAATCTCTTTAGTCTTTACCTGCTTTTATTTAAAAAGGTTATAAAGGAAGAAGCTTTGGTAAAGTCGGTGAATTCTACTAAGTGTAAAGGGAAAGAGCAATGGCTTAAGGAATATAAAGGTAATAGCAGGAAAGGGAAAATAGGGGGAGGAGGAGAGGAGAATTTCAGACAAACTAATTTCAACAGTTGAACTAGCATGGTCAATAAAGCTGCAAAGCTGATTCAGAGTACCTCAATCCAGAGCTCAAATCTACCCCTTCATTATCAACAACCTAGACTCCTAACTTGAGTATCTAATTTAGAAGACTACATAGAAACTAAGCAAAATATATCTTTCAAAGTATCTATTTTAGAACTGTGTATGACTAACCTTTTTCTGCAGTCATAGCCAAACGTGTTTCAGGTATACTTCCATTGGTGTAGCAAAATTCCTCTAAAGATGTATGTGGTCTAATAATGTCATTTTAAATAATTATTTCTCAAATCCTGATAAGTGATACAATCATAAACAATTCCTCACAAAAAAATTACCTTCTCTCTGATAAACAATGGCTTTCTAGATTTCAACAAATTATGCGTTCAACTTGCTTCATTTAAAATGAATGGCATATTGCACTGTGCCATCTCAGCATGCCAAAAGCCTGATTAAGAAACTGTGATCCTGAAATTGCTGAATGGATTTTTATATCAGCAATATTAAGTACATCTGTCACCTATATCATGTGTATTAGCTTCAGGCTGTCTCATCTGCCTTTGCAATAAAAATGTAGTGGAGAACATCTTAAGCTTTTTAAAAAAATGGAAGTGCTATTCCAAATCAGAGGAATAGATGCCTAAAAATGACTGTCCGTTATGAATGGGCATGGAGGTTCTCTGTGCATATGAAGAAAAAGTAAAAGGATTTGCTTGTTCAACAGATCTGCAGTATGCTTATATTCCTTCACTCCCCACCTAGCAGTTTTCATTTGCTTATGGAAAGTTTTCATTGCAGCAAATGTCTTTCTGGGCTAAGGATCGGGGATTACAACATGGGAAGGGATTAGATTGTGGCAGTCTTTCATCACCCATAGCAGTAGCAACTTCTTCCTTTCCTGAAACATGGAGAGCAGTAGTTAGAAGAGAAAGAATGCCCACACACTCACAGGATATAGAAGTCCAGAAGAGATAAAACTATGTTAAGGAGGAGGTGTTCCTCTTGGAAGAGTAGACCTTGCTATTAATGTCAAGTAAACCATCCACCTGATAAGAGAGAAACCAGTGAAGTCAAGAAGGCTTGAGAAAAAGAGAAGATAGGGGAGGAGAGGAGAGGAGAGGGGAGGCGAGGCGAGGCGAGGCGAGGCGAGGCGAGGCGAGGCGAGGCGAGGCGAGGCGAGGAGAGGAGAGGCGAGGAGAGGAGAGGAGAGGAGGGGAAGATGAACTCCTGAATGGAAACAAGGCAGCCAGGTTTAAAGCAGTAGGAAGATTTTTTCTAAAATAAGTGAGAAGTGGAGCAGAGTGAGAATTAATGGCAGTGGACCTAAAGTATATGGTTCCTCTGCCTCTAGCAGTAATGTCATTTGATTCTTCCAAGATCTCTTGAACTTCAGCAAAACATTTGTTTCTACAGTGTACAACACTCCTTACACTGGAATGCAAGAAAATTAATAATTTCTATTCAATACTGGACGAAGAAGAAACCTGAAAGATTTTGAACTGATACAAAACATAGACTTTTAGATTTTTTAACAAGTTTCCACTAATAATTTTATGACCCATTGAGTAGCCCTTTCACTATAATTAGAATTCCTTTAATCATCTTCCGTGCAGAGAACTAAGGATTCTCTTCCAAGTCTTTTACTTTTGTGACTCACTTTGAAATATGTTTCTGTAGAAAGGTATCTCAACGTCATGTTATGTTGTGTCAGTTGTCTTGTTGGGGTTTTTTTTCCATTTTAGCAGCATTTAATTTTGTATTTGTACAACATACCAAGATATTCCTTTTCTGCTCACCAAAATTATTTTTTTCCTGATAATGCTGCTTAAGATCTTTAGTTTTGGTTTGTTGGGGTATTTTTCCCCACAGCTTTTAGAGCCACTATTTCATCTCTTTGTGCTTCTGTTTTATTTCTCTTTCCTTCTCTGTCATATCTCTTCACCTTATGAGCAATTTACATTTTAGAAAAGTTGCATTTAAAATTCACTCAATTCATTTCTCTTTCTGATATCCTCAGTAACCTCTTGTAAATCCCTGCTCTCTTTTGAAAAGCACATAAATAATAAGGGAAAACCAAAATATTTCACCTTGCCAAAGGCCAAGGTATATTTATTGTTCTGATTTCAGTACATTTGCAATACTTCAGATTCTAAAAACACCGAGTCCTTCCTATTATCTGGATGAGATGAGCTCATGAATGGAGATCAAAATAGAGAAAATAAAATCATGTTACCAGTATAGAAAACAATAACAGACCCTTCCCACTTTAATAACATCACCAATTTAAAGGATAGCAAAAAAAAAAAAAAAAAAGAAAAAGACAGGCCATATCTGTTGGTATAATTTTCTCCATTACACACATAAACAATTTGTTCCCATTAAGTCCAGGTCTACTCAATGTGACTTTTGTTTAGTCATCTTTCAGTCAAACTGCAACAACTTACTCTGTGGTGTATGATTGTCACAAAAAAAACCTGTAAAGCTGACACAGTGTTTGTTTTCAAAGAGAATAAGAACTTTTGTGGGTACATCACACCTATCTTTTTTTCAAGATTGTGCTATTCTCCTGTTCCTTCTTCACATCACCCTAGCTTCAACTTTGAAATGGGCTTTAGTCTACAAATTGAGCTCTGTTAGCTCTTGGATTGCACAAACTTAAGGACAATTATAATCCACAGCAAAAATACTTCTGCAACAGCCTTTCTAAATCACTGGAAACAGAAGGTATGCAATGTTAAGATTTCTCATTGCACAATTTCTTTGCCAGAAGAAAAACTTAGAACATCTGTGGGAAAGAATTTTTTTTCTCATTTAAAGCATTTGGTAGAATACCATATCAAGCACATCTCTTCAAATTGCTAGGACAACTTGCTGTGCAAATTTGCCCTTCCAAGTAAATGCTATATAGTTTTTCATTACAGAAATTGATAGTTCACAAACATTTTTCATAAATGTAATTTCTAAAATTCACTCAATTCACTTCTAACTCTGGATATATTCAGCATTTTTTTAATTCTTATTGTTGATTAAATAAATAATAAATGAAAGGAAGTAGCTTCTTATCCTCCATGTCCTCTTGCTGCAGATCAGTTTGCAGCAGGCAAGACTTTTTCTTGGCCATATTTTTCTGCTACATGTCAAGATTCTCCTTCCAGCCTCATCTCAGAACAAGGTCCAAGAGCTTGACACCTTTGAACCAATTTTAAAAAGGCTTATCTTTGCTTCTGCATCAAATTTGGGCTCCCTTGAGACAACAAAACACAGTAGAATTGGGGCTTGCGCCCAAACCATTTATCTGACAGCGATAGTTAATTGTTTGGGTCCTTCAGAGTTTAAGAACCTGCTTAAATATCTCACTCCAAAAGCAGGGAGGTTTTAGAAACAACTTATATCTGGAGTCCTTTCTTTTCCAGAGCGCCGAGGATTGTGATAAGTGGCGCAGAGTCTAGTTGGAGGCCTGCCAGTACTGTTGGAGGGTCATTACTGGGTCCAATATTATTCAACGTATTCATTGATGACCTGGATGAAGGGACAGAGTGTACCCTCAGCAAGTTTGCTGATGATACAAAACGGGGAGGAGTGGCCGACACACCAGAAGGCTGTGCTGCCGTTCAGTGAGACCTGGACAAGCTGCAGAACTGGGTGCAGAGGAATCATATGAAATTCAATAAGGGCAAGTCTAGGGTCCTGCACCTAGGGAGGAATAACCCCAGACACCAGTACAGGTTGACCTGCTGGGAGGCAGCTCTGCAGAGAAGAACCTGGGAGTCCTGGTGGACAACATGTTAAGCATGAGCCTGCAGTGTGCCCTCATGGCCAANCGTTGAGGGTGACCGAGCACTGGAACAGGCATCCCAGAGAGGTTGTGAAGTCTCCTTCTCTGGAGATATTCAAAACTGCCTGGATGAGATCCTGTGCAACCTGCTGTAGGTGATCCTGCTTTAGCAGGAGGGTCAGACTAGATGATCTCCAGAGGTCCCTCTCAACCCCTACCAATAAGTGGTTCTGTGATTTATTCAATATGACTTATGAAATGAGGGAGTCTAAATTTGTTTTCTTAACATGATTTCATCAAGATGGTATTAAATGAAAAAGATGTCATTAATTTTTTTTACCAGGCCTGGTTTCTCAAAGTGGCAAAACCCTGCAACTTCCATCTTCCACAGCTGCTCAGCAGATACTCAACTGCATTTGGAGTCAGGCCTAAACCTGAAAACTTGGACAAACGTCATTTTTATGAAACACTTCAGAAATTCAGTTTTTCCTTTCTGATTTGTGGCATGCTACACATCTACACCCTACATGTCAGGATCCAGTTTATTGGAGGTTATGAGATTCACTGATGTAAAATTAGCCCCCATTTCTATTGCTCTGCAAAAGACTTTTTATTTATTTACATCAAACTACAGTATTACATGGCTTATTGTGCCTCCAGTAATTCAGTCGTTTGAAGAGCGTACACAAAATCTGTTTCCACATAGCATGATAAATCTTGTCTGTTTGTCATGCCTGGCATATATATTTAATTGTAGCCAACAGTGTGTGGGTAGGCCTGAATAGCTCCAAGTAGGAGGACAGAAATGGCAGTGACAAACCCCTGTGGAATCAATACTGAGCCACAAAGCCGTCTCAGCCCCTTCTCCTCTTTACAGCAGCCTCCTGGAACCGGTGTGACCCTGATCATCTGCTCCTCACACCTACCTCAAGAGAGGGGGAAGGCCAGCTGTGGTTGCTTGCAGCCTGTCAAGAATACCCTAACATAAATGCTGTCTTTCGTTCATGATGGTATTAAACTGGGAAGTAGATAGAAATAAAAGTATGGCCATAAAATAAGTTTTGCTTCTTTGTGAAAATTTAAGAGGCATACTTTAGTACCTAGAGCTTTAACAAGCCTATTAACGCCTTTACCACAGGAAGGAGAGGGGACATGCTTCTGGGCACCTGTCACGTTCATTCGCATCACCGCACGTAGAACATGTTTATGTTGGTGCCCACACAATCCCACATTCTTAGAGCAGCCACAACCTCTGCAGCTCTTCCATTGACTGATTTTGAGGATGGAAAGGCCCTCAGAGCCAACAAGACTGCATAATAGCAGCCGTATAATGCAAGGGTATATGAAAAAATGATGACAAACTGAAATGGGCATTGTTCCGTAGTATGTTGCATGGACAATTCCTCTACCTCAAAACATTTCTATTTGAGATAGTGTAATCTTTAGGGGAGAATGTGTTAAGTATTAATCACAACAGTATGTAACAACTGAAACAATCGTTAAAATTATTTTAAATAAGTTTGTGCAACAGCATAAGAAACTATTTCAACATCCAGCTATAAAAAGAATGCTAATCATGTTCTGTCTTTGCTCTGTTTAAATTAAGTAGTTACAGACCAATAACCCATTTCAACTGAGGTCATCTATATAAAATGATAGTTTCACTTTTTGAGTGAGCCCAAAGCTTAGAAACCTGCAAGGTGATGACATTTTTTATGAAATGCATCAGAAATTGAGTATTGTCATTCTTGAACTGTGACATTATGAATTTCTATACCAAGCATGCTGAGATTCATTTATTTGACACTACCATTTTTGCCATTCTTAGCAGAGACAACTTTTAACAAAAATATAGTAATAAACATGGAAAGATTATATTAAAAAAAACAATGTGTAGATCAGAGCTTGTGTAAGTCTATTATTCCTGAATATACCACTTTGGGAAACGGTTTTGTCAGAAAAACTGCTCCAGCTGAAATGTGGCAGAAGATACTCAGAAGTCAAAGGACCTTTCTACTAGAGGAGAAGTCAGATTTCACATTTTGCTTCATTTACTTCGCTTCTGCCATCACACTCCACAACTGCACAGAGCAGGTGCTGACTCGCAAAGGTTGGTTCTTGTGAGGCCAGTGGAATCTCCAGCTGGTAACTTAGAGGATCTTCATCAAGGTTCAGAATTTTCAAATTAAAATGAAGGACCACATGATATGTGTGTCTCTGATGGATGGTGCTTTGGCTGGGGCAATTCATCCCCAAAGTGCTGTCTACCAAGGGCAGAAGTCAGATTTCACATTTCACTTCCTTTCCTCTGTTTCCAGCATCACATTCTGCAAAGCACTGACTTCCAAAAATTACTTATTTGAGGTCCAATCTGTCAGCATGAGGGAAACAATTGTGTCTGGTCTTACAAGATAATCACAGAAATATACTGAATTTTCTTTACATATGCTCCTGAGTATTTAAAATATGGGGTTTTTTTCCCCCTCTCTTTCTCTTCTTATTCACAACCCATCTTGCCAGTACTCAAAATCCAATCAGAAATTTTAAAGGCTCATGTTTTTAGTTATTAACCGTAATTTTGACTGTTCATTAATGTATAAGCAACTATTTTCTTCCTGCCTGGAACCTTTTCATTACTATCACATCTATTCTTATATGAAGACATTTTCCAAACAAAAGATAGGAAGCCAAATTCAGAATGCAGCTGAAATCTTTTCTGCCAGATATGAAGTCACTCTTTTATGCCTGTATTAGGAGAGACATTATTTTTTTCATTACTGTCATACATTGTTCATTTCAGTTCTCCTTTATTCTTAGACTGTAGACTCTTATCTTATTGTTTTCTCCCCTTCATTAGCTGCCAATCATTCTATTTTACCTGGAGCCCAGACGGTCTTAAATGCCATAATTAGCACAACTAGTCACTGAGCACTTCAGTTAGAAGTGAGACTTAAAGTGCATTGAGCTGAAACCTTTTTCTTTGTCTTTTTTTTGTAACAAAACCTCTGAATCTGAAGACACCTGCATTTAATGGTCATGTACATCTTCTACAAAACACCTTTTATATTTATGAATGCTTCCTATGCTAAGCCTTGTACTCTTGGTAACTTCTCAAAACTCAATGGTGTGCTGTGGTTCATTCATTACAAGAAAGGCCAGTATATCCTAGGAAAAGGGATGAAATCATTGTGCGTGTACATGTGCCTCTGAATGTCATTTCTTCCTAATGGCTTTTAAACACAGTGATGAAATATCAGTCAAATATGACAGAAGAGTTGGCTTCTCAAAAGTATGATGTTCTGACAGATTTTATGAGGTAAGACAGCTGGTTAGAGGAGAGAAAAATCACCAAGAGAAAAGCTGTATCTTGAATTTATAAGTGTTTATATCACTTTACTTTGCCAGACTTTGCACAGTAGATGAACACTAAGATTCACAGGAGAATTCCAACAATTAATGTAGGCATAATTTAGACACTAAAGTATGAATCAACATGATCCTCAGAACTTCTGTCTTGACTCATAAGCACCTGTATTTTCACTAGGTAAGTCGCTTAACCATGTAAGCTCTGCTTTTGCACACACTCAGAAGATTTCCAGTTTTTGAGGCTCGGCAGCTATTTCATGCCTTCAACTGAGCCTTCTACTGTAAAGAGTCCAATTTACCAGACAATTTCAAAGTTCACCTAAAAACCAGGTAGTGGCTGTTGTCTTCAAAGAGAGCAGAAAAACTGTTTTTCCCACAGAATAGCACTATCCTCCCACAATTTTTCTTCAATTACCTTCTGATCAGAGACCTCAAAGACACATTTGGACTTTTCCCCACCCCAACAAAACTAAAACTATTTTTTTTTAAAGATTCAGTCAGACATGGTCAGTAAGAATAAAAGAAAAACATGACTGTTATTAGTGATTAGGCAGCTCTCTTGGGAAAGGGCAAAACCCATTTTTCATCCATATGCTAAAGTCAAGTTTTGCCCTTGTATTACTCAATCACTAGCTAACATGCAGTCCCTAGAGTAAAAACATACTTAAAGCATCCTCACTGCATAGCTTACTGCTTATTGCATGACCTTGAGAGCTGAGAGCTGTTTCAGACCCCTCAGGCAAGGGCAAAATATCCTACATTCTGGGTAAATACTTGCATCCCTATAATGATTTACCCAGGAGAGAAGGGGGCTGAAATACTTCAATTCTTTCCCAAAAGCGAATTGACTTGGACCTCCATCTTAAGGAGAAGGTTTACTGAAAGAGGATACAAGTCGATGAGCTCTGTATAGGAAGGACTTTAAACTTATTCCCAACATGAAAGGGTTTGCTTGGGACTGGTTTCCTCCACTCTGCTTTCCATATACCACATAAAATATAAATACCCTCCACAGGACTTGAGATTTCACTGTGCAAGATAAGTAACCAAGAATAATGGGTACAAGGATCAGCCTTGCAATGCCAAAGTCCCTTTTTAGCTGCCCAGGAGCTGACATATGAAAAAAAAATAATTTCAATTAAGTTATAAATCAGATGCGGTAGCTCAGGGGTCTGTGGTGTTTTCTCCTAAAAATGAACTAATGGATCATGCAGAGACTCTATTTAAAGGCTCCTCTCCTAAAAAGAGTTGGTAAACATGTTCTAAGCCTTTCCCAAAGTTAGTTTTACAGATTGGACCATAATTTAGACTTGGCGAGGTGGATTATTATGCTGTTGCAAAGTTGCTGAATGACAAATCCAGAATGTAGCTTAATGAAGAATGACCGTTGACGAAACAGTGTTTTTCTTTTAACTTAGAATATCAAACTACTGTGACACTAGAAGATCAGAGAGGAGATAATGGATATAAATGCACATGGAAATAGGGTTTTATACTTCTTCAGGACCAAAGTCATCATCCACCAAAAGCTGAACTCATATGTTTTTAGTTTTTTAACTCTGTTTTTTCAACACCTCTCAATTTAGTCTGGTCACATAGCAATCTGACAAAAAACATGATGGTCAATTGTCGAACTTCTGTTCCAGCCTTAAAAAACCAGCAGCATTTGAGAATGACAGCAAGCTTTTAACACTGTTGAGAACACAGTGTACTGACTACTAGACTCAGAGCAGAGGCTTGTTTTTCTATTTTTTCCCCAGAATTGTCTTTATAATGGGTTTGCATAACACTGACAATACACTAATTTACTTCCATGTTTTCAGGGGATGTGAACGGAAGCTGAAATGCACCCAACCCCAGATGACAGTCACCAGCAGTCTCTCCAGCGCAGCCCTTGGTCTGCCCTGGGGCCAGTTCTGCGGGGCCATTGCTAACTGGGTTTTCACAACTGAATGTAACTCCTGAAAATCTCTGAGCCTGAGCTGCCCTGTCCAAAGCTCAGGGAAGCAAATAATGACTCTCACAGAGCTTTAAGCAGAAATGTTTTTCCAAAAGGTCTTCCAAGAGAGAAATACAAAATATTTTTGCACTTGGACTTTCAAGATATGGTTCCCTTAGAAAGAAAAAATTGAAAAGATTCCTATTTCTTATTGCAGATCCAGAGATTTCAACAAATCCTATATACTCTGTAATCTTCTGACGACTTTAACAACTAAGCGAGAAGAAATCACACCGTACTGCAAACAACCAGCAGTAATACACACACATAGTAGCTGCAGGTCTGTAATGAAATGTTACTGTCTTAAAAATGTTAAAAAAAATCAGAGTGAAGATAATAAAAGACATGAATCTGTATATGGAGTCACAATAATTTCCTATTACTTATATCAAGGGTTTTTGCAATGTTCCTGCCTATTTACCTTGCTTCTGTGTTTGGCAAGCCTTTTTATAATTTTCATACATTGCTCTTTTACGCCTCTGCTCCATTTTGCATGCACGGCATGCCTACACTCATCCAAAGGCTCTTCCACAAGCTCTCTCTACTGGTGAAGTCACTCTGGAAGAGTTTCTCCTGTGACGTGAAGCAAAGAGTTCTTTCTTGTCCCAGTTCAGGAGGGTCTTGGTGTCTTATGCACTGCTTGTTTTTAGAAAGTCAGTAAAATATTTCTTGTTTCACCATCTTGTTCTTCCACCTCACCATTGCACTTCTGTTTTACAGCTATTTTTAATCAGGGGAAGGATCGAGTGCCCTTGTGTATTTGATGACAAAACACTTTAGATTATACTGGAAAAATGTGCATGTATATGCACATATCAGGATTGCCCAACCAGCTGCTCTATTTACATTTTTATACCAGAGATGTGCTTGAAAAATCACGATGTACTTGGGAAAGGTCATCAACAAGGAGTCTGATCTAAAACCCACTAAACTTACGTAAAGACTCCCATTGATTTTAAAGAGTTTTGAAATAAAATCTTTCATATGTTGTTCAGTCAGTTGTCAAAGCTTTTCCTGAGAAAATTAATTTTTTAATATTACAGAAACTTAAAAATCCACCATATGAAGTAAGCTACAATGCATAAATCATTTTAAAAAGCTTCAGACACTTTACTCAGCAGAAGGAAGGCTAGGAAAGATGAAAAAGAACAAATATGTGCTTGGAAATTCATGTTTCTTTGAAGGCTGATGATAAAAATTAAACAGAAACAAGGAAATTATTGCAAAGTAAGGTAGAAATTGAATTAATTTGAATTAAATTGAATTAATGCAAGGATGCTACTAAAAGTCAGTAAAAGTAATTTTTTACAAAAAGAAGCCCACATCCCCAAACCCTGCCATAGTCATAACACAATATGGGGAGACATGAGAAACAACAAATCAGCTGAACATATCAGGATCTTTGAGAATTTGATAGCCAAGAGACATGACAGATGGCCGAACAGCAAACACGCAGACATCCTGGTTCTTATGTGGAGCAAAGCTTTTTCCAAATTCTCTCAAAATGTAGTTGCTTAATTTACTGAATTAGTTTACCTCCTACATTTGGGAAATTCATAGCAAAGAAGGAAGGAAAGTTTGCCAATTTCTGAGCCTTCAGATATTTTAAAACAACAAGACCCAGAATCTCAAAGAGTTTTTCTTTCAGCTCTGCAGATGGAGAAACTGAGGAACAGATGGATTGAGAGGGCCTCTCATGCACTGAGAAACTCCCCTCGAATTCAGTCGGCGGTGGTGAACACAGAACTGGAGAAAACAAGCTTGCACAGCAGAGCTAACTGCTGGAGTTAAAAATGAGAGCTAACAGCTCCCTCAACCTCACGCTTCAGACTCCAGGTCAAAAAAAGTCTCTTTTCTCAAAATAAGAATCCGATAGCTTTTCAGAACCCATTCTCTACTAATCATTGCATGAGGTTTTATATCCCAGAACACCCATCAATCTGTTGTTTCTTTAACCATTTTCTGACTTGCTTTTGCCATAGAAATGTGAGATGGACCCAATTTTTGAAAAAGGTCTAATGAATTGCACTTTAAGTGACTTCAGACATTTCTATGCAAAAAAAAAAAAAAAAAGGCAGATTTGGATGTGGGGTTTTGGGGGATACCTGATGGTATTGGCATCTTTAGAAGGAATTCCACAAGCCTGGCACGGCCATTCTCTGCTGCTCAAACCTGTCACATTTCCTGTGATTCTGGTCTTTTCACCAACAGCGTCTAGAATAAAGCAATCTACACACCTAGATCCAACAGGCCTAACTTGAAGGCACATAACTGTGTTGTCTTAGGTTCCCCATACAGCCAAAACTATGGGACGTGCCCAGAACTAAACAGAGGGTAAACAGAGACCTCGATAAGGAAAACATTGCCGACATGACCACGCTGCATTTCAGTTGCTGAAGGGAGTGTGCTTTTTAAGCTAGTACCACTGTTGTCCCACCTCTGCTTCACCTCACAGAGACACCACAGAGCTCTCAGGCTTGATAAGATGCATGTGGCAACCAACCTGCCATATGTCTCCAGAAGCAAATCTCCCCTGCGCTCCCACTGCTAACGGCGCAGAGGCCACAGGCAAGCGACCCAGAGAAAAACCAGGGGAAACTCCCCTGAAAGACATGTGTTGTGAACACTGGGTCCTCAGCACCAGGTGGGAACTCTGTAAATCCACTCGTACTGACCCGCACTATTTGCTCATGCAGACATAGCTAACTCTAGAACCAGATGTGAAAGAACTTCTTGTCTCGTAGTAAAAGAAACCCCATGAGCCTGAAAAATCTATCAAAAAATCATTTAAATGGATTAAATCATCTATGCTATTCAGATCCTTTTAAATATTTCCACTTGCTTTTTATTGACATTATTTAAATAAAATGTTTCATCCTGGGTTTGGTTGATGGTGTTTCTGTGGGAGGGTTTGGGGTATTTTTCTATATGTTAGAAATAGTGAGTGAGACTCAGCTCACTTATTTTTAACCATATAAAAGATAAATTGCTTTCAGAAACACATGCTTGAGATGGTGATTTATCCCACTGTACTCAGACACTGGTTATAGGATAGGATACATTACTCCTTGAAGATCTACTCCACTGGTTAATGAAGGAGCTTAAAAGTGCCATTTAGATTAAAAAAGTAATATTGAAATATGTACAGCAAGGAAAGGTGAAGCAAAGCCTATATTTCACAATAAAAAGCTATTTGATTTCCAACATTATTTCATTTTTAAAAATCTGAAATCAAATATGATAATAATTTCATAGCTCAAAAAAGAAGAAGTGTCAATGAGGAAAATTATTTTCCATAAACAGTTTTGATCTAAACTGACTGGTGTTTTACAACAAACTCCCCATGCTTTGGTAGATAAATATCTTGGACTTAACTCTAACTTAATGAAGCGATTTATAGCCTTGCCAGATCTAGCATTAACAAAAAGGTAAATTATGTGAGAAATTAATAATCTACTACAGCCGACAACTTTTAGCTTTAGATTAATGTTATAGACAAAAGTATAAAGCATGAATTTTTTGTGTGCTCTGAACAGATAATTTTTTCCCCATGAAAAACTTATTTTGCTGACTCAGCCTATTGCTATTTTTGAAAATACCCATACTAAATAATCTTAGCAGTGAATGTCACAAATAATGTAACATTTTGTTAGCTCAGTATGCAGTGCTGAGAGAGCATTGCTGAGCCTCTCCGTTCCCAGTCTACACGATGGGAAATGTGCTAGAGATCATTCATAAGGTCCGTTTCCTCTAGCTCCTTCCTTCACCTTGAAGTGGTGAGTGCAAGCCCATAGACGACCTTTTTGCCCAGGTAAGATGGGTGGTCAGCCCTGGGTCTCTCTGCCCAGGCTAGGCAGTGCCAAGCTGTAGAGAGATGCCGAAATGAGCTGAAAATAGTGAAGAGTTCTGGGGACTAAAATAGGACTTCTAGGGATCATGAAGGAAATAAAACTGGTAATATTTAGGACAAACTGACTTGCAAGCACTGAAGTTTATCAGTAATTCGGAAATGTAAACAAAGGTGAACTCATGAATGAATGACAATTTTGACACAGCTGTTCCAGTGAGAACCCGTTCTCTTTACATCAACATGGATGTAAATAACTCAGCTGGAAGTTAATGGCACTACACTGATCTTATTCGGGGTCATGTTTATGTAGAGGGCATTTTGGAGTTATGAGGCCTGTGTAAGGACCTGGAGTTGGTAAAAGGGGCAAAACAAAGGTGGAGTTCTGAGTGCATGTTACTCTGCTTAGTTCAAGGTAAAACAGTAAACAGAAGAAAAAATGTGTCTATGGGAACTAAGCATGAAGGTAACTGAAAAAAAGAAATTAAAAGAAGTTTAGAACACTAATAGACTCTAGAAATAGAGGAATGCTGACTTTTCTACAAATCATTGTATCCACAAAGGAGGTCGAGGACTATGGCAAATGCTTTTGTAGACTTCATAACAGCATAATACATTGGCAATAAAGTTTGTAATTCACATTGCTGTAAAGGCTGATTTTATTCATATTAGGGAAAAGGATGAAAGCTGATGAACTGCAGTTTGTAAATATCACAGTAGATACCAGACATAACAAAGCATTTCTAAAGTCATCTATGAGCATATATGAAAATGCATTATACTTAGTAATTTCTGCAGAAACTATTGATGACTTTCCACAGTCAGCTTTAAAAGAGAGCTGAACTACATATTGCTACTCAGGAAATTCAATTTGAATCAGATAAATTAGCTACAAATTTAAATACATTAATTAAACAGAATTAAATCTCTGAGTGGACAGTTTCATTCAAAATTAAAGTGACATCAATATGGTATGGCATAATTCATTTTCAAAATTAATTAAGCAAAAGCAAATTAAGGCTGTCAATTCTAAGAAAAAAAAAAAAATCCCTGTAGATGTCTACTGTACTCTAAGCAGTCATTTTAAAAAGTTACTTTCATAGTGTCATCTCCCAGTTTATTCTCTGAGCTTGCCTGAATTAACCTAGAAAGAATTTTAATAATGTGAGAAAAATTTCAAGTCAGGCCCAGTTTTTTTTATGCAAGGCAAACTCCCAGACACTTCATAAATCATAACAAAAATCAGAAGGGATATCTGACTTACAGTCTTCCTTTTCAACAGGATAACAAAATTAGCAAGAACTCCTCATCAAATTAACAAATAAAAGAAACACTATTAACTAATAAAGTAATTTAGTGATTCAGTAACAGAAGGTTCAGGTTTATAAAGATAACAGTCCTGACAAATATGTGTTTATATATTAGTGGTTAAAATTGGATGGGACACAGCCATTTTTCTATTATGAGACATTCTGCTCTAGTGCTTCATCAGAATTTGCCCCATGGAATTATGTTTGGAGAACAATGACTCTGACTTCAGTATCAGCTACACATATTTTTCTTGCAATTCCTTGGAAAAAAACAGATTATCTTCTTTCCCTAGAGAACTTTACCTTCCTTTTATTTATCTCTTTCTTTTAACAAGAGTACTTTAATAGGCCCATTTAATACACAAAGTTATCCAATTGACTTCTTGAAGGAAGATTGATTTTTATTTCTCTTACATTAGTATATAACTAAAATGCCTATTTATGGCACTCCATGTGAGATCAGGATCAGACTGACTTGTAAGTAAAGTAACAAACACTGTTGCTCTATGTCAAAAGGTTCAAATGAGCAACAAGCATACTCGCAAATGAGTCACTCAAATGGGAGTTGAGAGGAAATTTTCAAAATTACTGTGTAAATAAATTTAATCTCAGTGAAATTTACTTCATGTGTTGAGAACAGGTAGTGATCAGAGCAGAGGACATCACTGCCAAACATTTCAAATTCACCATTTATTCTAGTCTCACACTGCTTAATCAATTTCCTATCTAAAATAATCGCAATAAATAGTACTTCATGTTTTTTTAAAGCAGAATTCTTTAGGTCATTTCCTCATGGAATTCAATACAACTCTAATGTACATCTGTTTTTAACAACTAAGGATACTCCCAGCTTTTCAATAAATTCAGTATGAAGCTAACTAGTTTAAAACCTGTAGTGTTGCATAATGCCTTAAAAAAAACACTTTTCTGTGTAGAAATCATTAAATAAGAAGCTGGGAGGGACTTTAGTTGACCTTCTATGTGAGGCAGGAGCAAGTAGGTCACTGCTCATCGAAAGTCTGTTCCTAAGTCCAATGGTTGAGGCTCCATGTCCTCCCCAGACATCCCACTGCAGCTTATAAACTCCCCTTACAAAGTTCCCATACAATTTTTCATTTTCTCTTTGAAGTGGCCTCTCACAAATAATGACTTCTACATTTCTCGGTGTTTCCTCTCTAATGTGAGCAAACCAAACTCATACAATAATTTTATTTTGTAGAACTTCTGCCTATGACTGTTCCCTGGACTTCTTCCAGCTGGCTCACATCTTTCTTCATCCATGATCAGACACAGTTCTCCGCAGAAACTTTACCACTGTTGGAGCAAGAAATGTTACTTTGAATACTATCAGGTTATACTCTCTTTTGCATGTTGCCAGCAAGAGCTATGCCTGTTTTTGCAAGATCATTACATCACTCAGTGAAATACAGTGAGTCAGTCATTATAACCCTAGAAGTTTCTTCAGAGTAGATACTTAGGCAGTCTAGATTTTGTTAATGATGTATAGTTAGAGGTAGGAAATATGCACATATATAATTGTTTCATTTCAGTACACAAGCATGGAAAAAAATCTGTTTGAAGTATGAAAGTATGTCTTTTTCTTATGTAAAGTCTCTTCATATTTGAATACTGAATTTGAATATGAATAAAATTACAACTCTTCAGAAAATTTTGCTTTTTTTTCCTGCAGGCAAAGCATGAGCTTATTTATATCCACACTGTCACATGAAAAAATGTTTTTCTATTACAACAGAATAGATAGATATGCAATTGTTAAATTGAAAAATCTACCAAAATTTCCTCACAGCAAAATATTTAGCATTCAGATACCTTTGATTTTGGTAGACAAATTTCTAATTTTTAAGAAAGTTAAATTTCCCAGGTTGCATTGTACTCTATTATGCGTGAAGAGGTACTTTCTCAATCTAGTCACAGTAATATCAATATCACCACTGCTAGTTTGAGAGGGATCAATAAATCATTAGCACTTCTATTAAAGGCCTTTTAATCATGTCCCTCACTTGACATACATGCAGCATGCATTGGCCCTAGAAGTTAAACCACAGTATTTGAACCGTCTGGCAGCTGCAAGTTTTCAGAATTATCTACTATTCAAATCTACCTTATTCTTAAGAGAGGAAGACTTCCTGGCCTTGCCATGCCCTCCTCTTGAGAGATCTTCACTACAAAAACCACAGAAACATATTGCTAAACCACTTGGCTGGGAAATGTATGCTCAGGGTTTTTTTCCCCTCATGTTCATCTTTTTTCTAAGAACTTATTTTGACTTAGACCTTGATAAATGCGTGCTTTCTCACGCATGGTTTCTTGGTTTTAATAAAGGGAACCACATAATTTAAAACTAAATACTTTATTTCATCAAAGTGCCAGCTGTTCTTACATATATAATAATTGCAAATTGCCTAGGCAACCTGCATAACTACTGAAGACATGAGAAGTCCTGCAGTGATTCTGGCTCTGACAGGTTGCACTTAATCACTTCCTTCTTTAGGCATGAGCAGCAGATATCCTTGCATCTGTACGGTACATCGCCCTCTCTAGAGATGACAGCTCTGCTCCTCACCTTCAGCCTGTGTACACAAGCCGGCCAAGGCTGATGCTAGCCTCATGAGCTTGGTCTCCTCATTGCTCTTGCACACAGAAGGAAATATGTTCCTCCCGTGGGTGGGTGAGTGCCTCTGCCTCCAGTGCCTCTTGAGGAAACCTGATCCAGCGAGCCCAAACAGACTAAAGTCAGCTTTTGTGAATACATCCCGGTCTCCAATCAAGCAAATTGTGATGAACCCATCATCTATGTCTCATACTCCAATGGCTTGTTAAATATGGGAGAATCATTTTAAAGCTTTCCTTGACAGATTAAGCCATTCCCAAAAGTCCATTCTCAGGCACGCTCTGGTGAGAAGACCAACTGGGAAGTTTGTTTGTATAACCTTAAATTACAGGGGTTTTCTGCAAACTGATAGCACAGTCAGTTCTGTGTCACTCTGTGTTCACCGATGCAGTACTTTCCATATCAATGTGTTTTGTTTACAAGTAATGTTCCTCTGATTTTTAGCTCTATGTATAATCAGTTACAAGAAGGCCAAATTGATTTATTTCCACGTCATCTTTAATAAAGGTTTAAATTCTACTCTAAAAGAATATCCACATAATAATCATGAGAGGGAGAAAAGCAAGTAGCTACCCAAGCAAGCTGAGTCAAGTCAAGAACCACAACTGTGTGCTCAGGTGGGTGCAGATTTGAGCACTGGCTAATTTACCGCACCCTGATGTATACCGATTTTAACCATGAAACATCTTGGTCTTCAGTGTGGCATTGACCTACACAGTCTCTTACCTATGTGTTTGCACAGGTATAACCATTTTCAGCAGGAATGTAGCACATTTATGTATTTAGGATTTTTTTTCTTCCAGAAGGAAAAGTAGCATCCAAACCATTTACTTTTAGAGTTCTATGGTGTTCGATAGCAAAAGAGCAAAAAGAGTTTTAACAAAAGCAGGAAGACAAGCCTGGAATGCATGGCAAGTAGAAAAACAACCCCCAAAAACGTACTGTGGCTGTAGTCTACTCTCAAAATAAACTCCAGCTATTAATAGTTATGTTTGCATTTTTAATTTACATTATCAAATTAACATTCATTACCCACAGTCAGGATAAATCCCACATAAATTGAAATTAACAAGTTACAGTACTGAATTACCACAATCCAAGATGAACTACCCCATAGAACAGAAATTAAAATTCAATTCTTCTTGGGAGATAATAAATTCAATTAGATTGCATATTTTATTAAGGAAAAAAAAAAATCAGTACAGTTCTCAAATCCTGGACTAAGAGTTTAGAGCCTGAATTAGGTTGACAATGTTCTCACAAGTTTCAGGGTTGCTTTTTCATTTCAGGACTTTTAAATAACAGACTAATGATTCATAGAAATTAAAGTAACATTTTGATCCTGTAAAAAACCACAAGCAATATCACAAGCACAGTCAGTGATAAGCTCTACTGCCCCAAAATAAAAAATCCCTGGAGATATGACTGTGACTTTGTCTTCTGTAATATTTACTCACATCAATAATATTGTTCTTTTATGTTCCACTCCCTTTGCCTATTTGGAGGCCTCATTTTGGCTTTGGTGAGGTTTTACATTTGTCCTTGGGAAGAACAGGAATTTTATAACTAAAAAGCATGAAAAGGTTAAGAAAAACTTTTCCTTCCCTGTTCCCTCCATTGGACCAGCAGCCCAACAATGTTGATGGTACAGATCATGGAAGAAACGTGACCAAGGCATGAATAGGGAATAGACAGGGAAGGTTGTAGTCACAGTACCAAACTTTAGGGAAAAAAAATAAAATAAATTCCATACCAAAGTAGAAATAAATGTTTCAGTAAGGAATGTCTGTCAGGAGATACAAATTAACATAATGGATAAAAGTAAAAAAAACTTTCTGGCATAGAAGTTGAATAAAGAAATGAGTCAATGTCATTACAGTCACGATATATATATTTCAGCATAAAATATCATTTTAAAGACAGAAGACTGAAAAAATTACCAGGATAAAGTTTTTCCCCGGTGTTCTGGATAATTCATTGATAAATGTAAAATCTGGGTGGCAGAACTGAAAAAAATAAACATTTATTTTATCATTAAATATCAGCTTCTGAAGGCCACTTTTGACATGCCTTTAACTTTGATAAATCTTGGTAATCCATAAAAAGCAGCACAAAAATACACAGATGGGTTTAAAGTGCTTTTGAATTAGTTTTATTAACACGTCACATATTACTTCAGTTTCATGGCTGGCAACTCATGATCATATAGGTTGGTACAGAACCCTGTTCTGCTACTGAGCCACAGGTTTGTGTTGAAGGTGTTTCTTAGCATCTGTTGTCTGCTTTGCTTAGTTGACAAGCTGTCCTGCGACATTGCCAGTCATCGTTTGATGATCCTTTGATTCCCCAGTCCAGTATATTATTTAAAAGCAAATAATCAATAAAAAAGAGGGCAAAGTAGAGGAGCTTCTGTATGAGATTTGGAAACTTCTCATTATAAGTTTGAGAACTGTATTCCTGTTTAAAAGAGTGTATTGCCCATTTTTAGAAAGCGTTGATCCCTATATTCTTATGGCAAAGTTCAGCAGAGTCTACAGAGCCTACAGAGATTTATTTTTTAATGAAAATAAGGTGTTCAGCTGCAATTATAGGTATTTCTATGATGTTCAATTCTCTACAAGATGTCTAAAACATATGATTTTCATCAGCTTACCCATATCTTTATCACCACACTTTCATCTACCCATCTTGATGGTGAGGTAAGGAGTACAAGATGTGTTTTAAAACCCTCATTCTTAAGGAAGGTTTCTCTAAAAACCCATGAACAATTTCTAATGGCTACCTTCTGATTCTTATATCAAAATTCTTATATTCCCTATGAACCCAAGTGTTCATATAAAACTAAGAGAGATATAAAACTAAAGAGTGAAGGTTCACAGCATGCCTATGGAAGAGTTCAGAGTTACCCAAAATATATCTATAGCCACCTCAGTGCTTTGAAAGGTTGAAGGTTACATGTATGGCCCATCTGAGTGGTTGCATGCACCTACAACATATGCAGAAACACTTCCAAAGGAGCTAAAATGTTGAATAAAATTATGCAGTTTTGAAGCTCTGTAAAAAAAAAGAAATATGGCAAACTAAATAACTCATCAGCATTTCAGAGAATAAACACCAGAAGGAGCCCTCAGGGAAATGTGTGTCTTACTGCATTTTAAACAAATATCAAGGTAGTTAACTTTCATGATAAATACACTGTCATTTGATTTCAGTAATTTCTTAAAATGAATAAAATTGTATTTGTTTATCTCAAGCAATTATCAAAATTTCTTAAGTTGCTATGTTATTTTCAAGCACCATATCAAGTCCCAAGCATGAACTACAGAAGAGAATTGTATTTCAAATGCTTTTGAACCACAACTTGTCCTACACAGTGAATTCATGTTCCGTTAAGTTTTCTGGGCAGAATTAAGGTTACACAAACACAGCATTCACCAATTTTTATCCCATCATATATACTCACACTCACTTCTAGTGCTAATTGAGTTACTTAAAATATCAGATTTTAAATCATCGGATCTATTTTCCAGGAACCCACTTATCCCCACCCCATCACTGCACTACTTAAGTCATGTAAGATTGTCATGTGTAGGATCAAGCTTTTTCATGGTTCTCTCTCTCCATGTCTCTCATATTAGGTCTTGGTTCCCCCTCCCAACCAGTTCTGTCTGCAACCACGTACCCCAGACAGAGGGCTCCTGGTCCAAACTCCTCATCATAGTCAGACCTATAACAACATGGTTTCTTCAGCCACCAAGAGGTAGTACCATGACAGCTGTGAAATTACTTAAATCCTGTAGAACATCTTTGTAAAGGTATCTGAATATGCAGATACACCTCCAGAGTTATTTTTAAAACATACTGGCACCCAGTTCTTTCAGGGAGTCAGCTGCCTTAGCATTTCCAAATTAATCTTGCTTGAAACTGCCTTGCAAACTTTGCCCACCTGATTTCTTTCATCTTCCAACAAGTATCTGTGACAGTGTCTGGGACCACGCTCCAGTTTGCCACATGCTGGTTCAGGATACCTGCAGGATCATCTTTCCACTCCTGGAGCTGCTAACTGAAGAGCTAGACTATAAGCTTTGTGAGGGACAAAACATTACCAGTATTTTTTATAAAAGCCACAAATATACCAATAGCTTCTGCTAAAAGGAAATTTGGAATTCACAGTTAGTTTCCACCAATGCAAGTTTCCCATGGATACTGTTTAGCTTCACTTGTTGAAAGCAAATTAACAATATGGTGTGCAACAGAACTAGCATCTGTGCATTCACTTATGCCCAACACCCTGTGCTTTGGCATATGATATGCCGAAACATGAATTCTTACATGATCAAATCTCAGATCAGTCAAAGCATTGCATACATGAACTCTTACTAACAAAGCAGAGAGTAAGGAAATAAAGAACTGTAAAAAGAGGATGACTCTCTTTTCAACTGAAAGCAGCTGCTCAGGCTGTCTGAAAAGTGAGAATTCAATTTGTAGCAACAAAACCAAGACCACTTGAAAATGTTCAAGGAGAGAGAGAAAAATCCTCAAATATAGACCTGACAAGCCTCCCACACTTGGCGAGACACTCACGCAGCTGGGTCCCATCTTGCGCTCCTCCTCGAGCAGAGCTGTGTCCCACTTCTTTGCAGTGCAGTGTCGCGGCCTCTCTCCTGCTCCGTGCCAGACGTGGCCTCCAGTATCCAGGTCTAACACAGCAGGTCTGACACTGTCTGGGCAGGGCCACCTTTCCAAGGAGCCCAGCCAAAAGGCTGAGTGTCCTGTCTTCCCAGCCCCTTGCGATAACGTAGCTTATCTGAAACCCCCATGCAGGTCATCTTTCCCATGGCATGAGCCATTCCTGGGTCTCATGTCTCTCCAGAGGACACGTCTGCACAACTGGAAAGTGAATACCAAAAGATTTCATTTAGTCCAGGGATGAAGCCATTATCTAGGACATAGGAGATCCATGTTATAGTCCCTGAACACCCTTCTTCAGCCTTACTAAACTCTGTCTCCTGCATCCCCAGTAAGCGTGCAGCACCTGAACTGCAAGCCCTTCTGGAGGGTGGTGTGTTTGTTTTCACTAGAAATTACACCCTTCCCTAAGAAATCTCCCCTAGAAAAGTTTTATTAGAGCAAATAAATTTACAAAGAATTTCAGTTTTGACAAAACAATACTTCCCAGTGATAAGTACAGCTCTCAAGGTTGCATCTTAGTGCATCAACGTATGCTAATTACTGGGATGTGATGAGCTTTGTTCGCTGTTTACAAAAATGAAAGCATAGGCAGGAACTCTTTCTGTCAGCTGTCATAATTAGCAATAAGCTAGTGTTCACTGAAGAAATTTTCTGGCAAGTCGTCAACCAGAAAATTGAAAAATCAGAAAGAGAACATTTATCAGACTTGAAAAACAAGTGTAGCATTTAAGCATGCTTAATGCAATGCTTGGTTTCACTGTGTACAGCTGATCTGCGTGGAATGGAAACAAACAGAAACGGGTATCTGTTAAGAGAGAAGGAAGGGAAGAGATCAGCTGACAAGGGGAAAAGTGTTACGGGAATTTGCAGGAAGGTCTGAAGCATCCAGTTTATCTTGTTTACTAAGTTGAAAATTTCTGCATATAGTTCATAGTAGAAGCCCTTCCTTATCTGCTCATTTTTTTTGCATATCTACCCAGGGAATTCAACTTAACTTGCTACACAGGTGTTTCTATCTCCACTGAGGACAATCAAGAATGCTGAACTGGAAAAGACTTAATCAAAAAGCCACAAAAGTTTGTAGGATTCACCATGTCAAACTGGACTATTGCTCTACTTAGATTGGCGTACTTCTACCACAGAGGCAGTGACAAATGACTTGGCAGAGGGAAAACCACGACACATCTGAACCCAGGTTTAATAGAACAACGACATATCAAACTCGCATTTAACCTTCTAAGTTCTCACTGACTTTTAACACCACTGATAAATATTTTGAAGCATGATATCAGATACTATTTCTCTAGCATATGTAACTACAGCAAGAATACGTTACTGAGGAAAACACCTATAAAGGGCCTTCACACTGAGAGTATGGGAGATGTTAGGAATATATGCAAGGCTTACAAATAACAATCCAGATGAAAGCAATCTAAGACTACTTCAGGGCTATACAACTCTCATTACTGTCAGGGCTGTAACAAGGCACAGGACAAGACACGCCTGCCCTGAGATGAGGGAGAAGGTGTGCCGGATGAATACAGAAGGGCAGGGTCAAGAAATGGAGAGGGTGTCCCATTTCAGATACATGCAGGATGAGGTATTTGGAGATTATGTGTTGAAAGTCAGCAAGATAAATTTAAATAATTTACTCTAACAACTTTTATGAGCTGCTTACCACACTTCAGTAAGCAAATTTCCCTCATAAAGAAAAATTCCCTCTATATTCCCATATGAATCCTTCTTCAATGTCCAAAGCAAGGAGGAAACCATCTGGCAAATTCATACCAGACTAACACCATAAAGCAGAAAATTCCTAAGTAGTGCGTTTAGTTTGCACTGTGGGTGTTATCCATGGAAAACATCAAAAGGAAAAAGAATGACTATTTAACCCTGCCAATATGTATGCTCTTCTCCGCCCCTCCAAATAATGTTGTGATTCCTCAAAGGCTAAATTGAATGGCTTTTCAGATTTAACTTTAAAGATACAAGCAATATTGATGGCTCCCAAAGACACATCAAGAATGGATGCCCCTCCGAGGGACAAATAATCAGGGAAAATATTTCCATTACCCATCAGCTACTACTGCTCAAGAACGAAGTGGCAGCAGCTGGAAGGATCTTGGGATGGGATAAAGGGGACAAAGCGGCAGCTTTCAGAAGTGCCTACCAACTGGTTGATTGTCTTCCTCATGATGACAGAAGATTGTTTCTGAATAATTCCTCATCATCACGCATTGTCTCTGCCACTCCTTCCTTCTCAGGGTAAAGACTCCTCACACTCTTCCCCTGCTCCAGCGTGGGGTCCCTCCCATGGGAGACAATCCATGAACTCTCCAACATGAGTCCTTCCCACAGGCTGCAGTTCTTCATGAACTGCTGCAGTGTGGGTCCTTTCCATGGGTGCAGACCTTCAGGACCAGACTGCTCCAGCGTGGGTCCCCCACGGGGTCACAAGTCTTGCCAGCAAACCTGCTCCGGCATGGGCTCCTGTCTCCACAAGTCCATGGGTTCCTGCCAGGAGCCTGCTCCAGCACAGGCTTCCCACGGGGTCACAGCCTCTTTCAGGTGCATCCACCTGCTCTGGCTTGGGGTCCTCCATGGGCTGCAGGTGGATACTTGCCTCACCATGGTCTCCTCCACAGGCTGCAGGGGAATCTCTGCTCCAGCACCTGGAGCACCTCCCCTCGCTCCTTCTTCACTGACCTGGGTGTCTGCAGAGTTGTTCCTCTCGCATATTCTCACTCCTCTCTCCAGCTACAGTTGCACAGCTTTCTTCACCCTTCTTAACTCTTATTCCAGAGGCACTACCACTGTTGCTGATGGGCTCAGCCTTGGCCAGCAGCAGGTCCACCTTGGAGCTGGCTGGCATTGGCTCTGTCAGACATGGGGGAAGCTTCTGGCAGGTTCTCACAGAAACCACTTCTGTAACTTCCCCCCACACACACCAAAACCTTGGCACACAAACCTAATACACGTCCCCATCAATATCAGTGCTTTGTCTGGCTCTGGAATGAGCTAAAATCTCTTAAAAGGCAGCACTTTTTAATATTTCATTGCAGAAATGAGAGAAATTAGGGAACAAATTTATGAAAAAAATGTTTGCTTTCAATACATATTTGCAAAAGTATCGCCACATATGACTTTTTTGGGGGAGAAAACCAGATAAAAAGTGAAATGACTAAGGCAATTTCCTAGAAGTATATTCTAAGTGTTTGCTAAAGAAACAGAAGTTTTTGAAATAAGAATGGTGTAACAATTTTTAGCTTGTGAGGAACGTTTTTCAGTTCAGCTGACTGAATTGCTTATAGTGCATGTTGAGACAACAGTCTTTTCTGTGCAGGGTTACATGTCATTCATATTTCACCATGAGGTGCCACAATGTTTGTTAGACTGAAATAAAATAAATAAAATAAAGTATAAGTTCCTTGGGTGTGTAACATTCAACTACTTATGATTAGAGCCAATACTGACAGATTGGATCAGATGATGAGATCTATTACTTCACTGCACTTCTCTAATCTTAATTCTAGTTATTAAATAAGGCTAACAGCAGCTTTATAGCATCTATGAACAACATGGTGGTGAAGGACAAGGTAATGTGGATTAATGTATCACAAATAAAGCAAAAGCCTGCACTAAAAACTTGATGATTGTTAGGATGCAGATGGTATTACTCCATCTTCTTACCCGAGAATGGCAGTATCCACATACCCAAGGTACTCCTACCTATATCAGCTTCTTAATCAGTGATACCCCAGGCTGAAACCCATCCTCACTGGGATGGAGCATAGGAATCAAAGCTTTTTGAGTAGGAAGAAGTAAAATCCAAGTCTTTCAACTGCATTTGCTGTGATGGGTACAAGGCCAAAGGGTGCCACTTCAGGAATACCTCTGTGGGTGCCTCAGCCTTTGAATTGCCTTAACAAGACAGAGGCGCTGCCAGCAGTTCCTCTCTGTGAGCTCTTTTCATGCCCTTTTATCCAACTGCTGCGTCCTCCTGTCCTGTCTCCTGCCCGGTTCCTTGTACTTGGTCAAACCAATCCCTTCCCCTTGTCACGAGCCCCTGTTTGCCCTTTGGGAACATCTCTGCTGTAAACATCAGACTGGCTGGAAACCCTCTCTGCTCATTTTCTGCAAAACCATAGCGTTTCCTTCAAGGGGACTGGCTGGTTATAAGCCTGGCCATTCACCTACCTGAAATCCTCTGGCTTTACATTTAAACAAAAAGATCTTTTTACTTCTCTCAATAACCAAACAGACTGCTGCATTTCTTCAGCAGGAAAGAAATTTCTATTCATTGTATGTATTTTGTAAAGTACCTTCGGATCCCTCCAAATGAAAAGGGCTATAAAAAGATACAGTTTTATTATTTTAATTATTTGTAAGCTCTGTGCTGTTTTATGAGACTGAAATGCTTCCTGCAGAACAGCATGATGCCTGTCCTGACTACCATCTGATTTTTTTAAGCTGTATAAATGAGAAATATCCCTTTGTAAAAGCTTTCTAACTTTTCCTATATTAGCTAAGAAATGAACAAAAATGTTATATATGTGTTGTACAGTGGTTATATGAGGGAATCTAATCTGACACATTTCATATGTGCCACTAGTTAATATTACTTAAATAGGTAGGAATCAAAATTTGTGTGGTCCTGGCCAGAACTGGAATTAAGAGTTAAGCTTGTAAGTTCATAAAAAGAGCTCTGTATTAGTCATCTGATGTTAATGGGGTTTGAGTTGCAGCTGTGATGTTCATGGGGTTATCATTAGGTCTATGTGACTTAACTGTATTTTATTTTCTGTTTAAAATTCATTTATCAGAGTGAAATCAGAAATGGGGTTTCTGTCACATACAGAACAATTACTTTCAGTACAAAGCCTGTGAAAAGAAAGGCCTGCTTTTCTTTCAAGAATAGGTAGAATTTAACAGAATTTTGTTATGCCAGCAGCATACTTTCTATATCTTGCCTAGCTGCCATTTAACACTACAAAAACCTATATGCATATACATATTCCTGAAGTTTTCCACATGTCCAAATTTTTTGTTTTGTGTATGTTGAGCCTGTGCCCAACCCAAGCAACCCCTTGCCTAGTTCATTCTTTTGCCTGATAGCTGTGGCTTGCAACTCTCCCCCACGTACCTCTTGGGCTTCCACACAAAGTGCAGTTGCAGCTGCCACCATTTGATGTTCAAGCAGGTGAAAATAACAATGTGGTAACAGCATTAACTTGGGCCCAGAGCACTCTACACCATGCTCAAATCCAGCTCTGAGACCTACTGTGTGAGGTTCAGACTTGTATTGATCACTTAGCTGAACTCCCCTGTGTGGCAGGTTTGTTGAAAGTGGAAGTTGCAGAGAGTTTTATACAGCGGGGAATGAAAGCTTTTCCACTGTATAAAAAGAAGTAAAGCCCGTTGGCCAGAACTGAAGTGTTCTCCTGGGATGAGAAGGGCTTCCATTCTCTCCCTGGTCCCAGAGACAGTACATGCATTTTTTATTAAATGAATGAAATGTCTCAAATATTTTATTAAGAAAAATATTTCTATTACTTTCCTAATATTTAATACAATCCATTTATTATAACTGTTATTATTATTATTATTATGACTACTACTCACTCTGATGGCCGCCACACTGTATGTACCTCTGGGTTATGGTGCAATCAACAACAAAACCTTTTAAAACCACACAAACACAAACACAATTAAGAACCACCTATATCATCATATGTGGCTGATATCTACAGGGTGCAGCAGAGTGGCTAAATTTCGCTTTGCCCTGACAGATAAGAAAAGAGGAGCTCTGTACCAAGAAACAGCTGCCAGGGAGCACTGTATGTGTGTACTTACATATGGGGTAGAACTGTAACACCTGCCATAGTTCATATAAGGCCAAAGCACCATATTTTAAATGTGATTCATACAGCTGGAGGTAATCACTAAGTTTGGGGGATATATAGGAGTTGCTAAGATAAAAAAAAAAAAAAAAAAAAAAAAAAAAAAAAAAAAAAAAAAAGAAAAAGGGGGGTTAAAAAATA
>VXBL01003932.1:369223-382405 GCA_013400195.1 Aramus guarauna
GCTTTTCCCCTACATATAAAATTTCTAAGTTTTTTTTTTTTTTTTTTCAGCCAAGAAGAAGACAGAAGTTGGAGGAGGAGTGGCAAGAAGAGGGAGGCATGATATTCTAGGCAAGCCTGATCCCTGTGCAGGAGTTGTGCTGCCTATGGCAACACCAGCAGCACCTCCTTCCTCAGCTGGTGTCATGATGCGTTGCTGAGCATGGATGGCCCTGGACACTTATTGCGCTGTGACACAAACCACAGGTAAGAAACAGCACTAGACTGAGGAAAAAAATTCTCTGAGAGCACGAAATGCCATCTTACCTACTACAGAGGGCAATATATTAATGCTATTTTTGAGCTGAACAGAGACATTTTTGAATAAGGGCATTTTTGGCCATACAAAATTCTTCTTCTAGAAGAAAGGGAAGGCAGAGGTATGTATCCCTAAAATGTATCCTGCCATTTTCTTGGCTAATTAACAGTGGTTTTGCCAAGTACCTTACGACCTCACAGGCCAAAAGTATTTTTACAGATCAATCAAACAATTGTCCAACAGATGCAGAATTTCAATGCTGTGTTTCAGACTTCTAGAAATAGAAAATAAATACAGTCAACGGGCTTCTTGCCCATACTAAGCAATTTTCTTTAGTCCCAGGTCTATCATCAGACTGCGTTCATGATTGCTTCCTAGTCTTGCTTTTTGAAAACCTTCTTGTACAGCAAAATATTTTAATAATGGTCATGGTTTTTTGGACACAGACAGCTAAGTATTTGCTTTGACAGAAGGCAGTCTGGAACAAAACTCATCAGCAGTAATAAGTAGTCTTCTTCCAAGACATGTCTTCTTCCAAGACATGATGGCCTCTACCAAGAAATTCTGCAGTATTTCACAGAAGTTTCCAAACTCCCTTTTTACCTTGCACTTTTTTCCCACCCTACAAAATCTTTTGTACTTCAGTACTCATCTTTTCTACCTTATCTCCTTACACTGAAATCCTCTGAATTGTTTGTGTTTTCAAACCTTTTAGAACATATTTCAGCTGACTTGAAGAGAGACAGGTTGCTTTTATGTTGAAATGATAGGAGAAAATACAAACTTCCATCTTTCAGAAAATACACACATTTCTTTCAGTTTTGTTCAGAAAAGCAATTATTTTTCAAATATAATTTTCATAAATTGTGAGTTTGTTTGAAGTGGAAATATTTTTATTTTTCTTTGGCTGTGCCATAAGCAAAAATGCAAATAAAAAATTCTCATTTCAGCTCAAAATATAAAATCCTTCATCTATTAAAAGCTTTAAAAATGAGATGTAAATACCACTTTGGAGTGCTATCCCATCTCCACCATTAGTCCTCAAAGCCACACTGAAAATTTTCCTTTGGTGACAGTTTTTCTCCACTTTGTATACCTCTTCTTTGTATACCTTTCTCCTCTTTGTATACCTCTTGTTCCTTTTTGTGGATTAGAAATTACCTCAGAAAGGCAAACATGCACTATTATACTGAAATGTCAGCTCAGGCATGAACAAAATATTTCATCCAGTCCTACTGGGTGCCGATGACCATTAACACCTTCTACACAATACATACACTTCATCTTAAAACTTAATATCCCAGGACCAGTCTTCTGCAAGACACGATTTTATAGGGCTTGACTATTGTAGGACAAGATTATTCTATTAATAAAGTTTGCCTTAGGATGGATACAGAGGCTCAGCACTCAAACTCTGCCAACAGCTGGTGTGCGGAGAGGATTTGCACGCAGGAGTCGCCCAGGAGCTCATCTGTGCGCGTACTGCCAACCTGTGTAAGTCAAAGGGACGCCACTTTCACCTGGCGTTTTTACGTTTCCCTGGGGCTTCAGCTCCACAGTGGTGATGCTACCAATTTCTTTATTTTTACCCAGAGCTACTGACTTATGCTTTATAACAGCTTTCTAAAACTGTAACATCAGGGTTCTGTGCCTTCCCATTAACAAATTCCCAGATCGTCTTACTTCAACAGGCAGATAAGCAGGTAATTGTGCTACAGGGAATGAAGAAACACCTACAACCAAATATTTAAAACAAGTATGAGGAAGAAAATTATATTTTAAGTTACAGAAAGGAATCCACAAAATCTTAAGACCTTTTAACCTTCATGCTTTGTGAAATCTGAATTATCTGCAGTCTTCATTTCTAAGCCTGACCAAGATTAAATCCACGTTTAATTCCGGAGTCTGGTGGAGAAACAGATGTTTCTGAGGAGAAACAGATGATAGAGTCAGCTGTTTCCCATGTAATAGAGACACAGTTTTTCATCAGAAAAAAGAGAGATCTTTCACACCTGCACATAGGTATACACATGCTCACACACACTATTTCTCGAGTCTCACAGTTTTTATACTCTTTTCCTAAGCATCTGTTGTCACTGTCAATACAGTTTTCTCTTACCATGAACCTACTACCTCGCTACCAAGTTTTCACACCATAAAATCACTAATAATCACTAACACATCCAGGAGGCTACAGGTTTTAGTGTAACTTTACAGTGGAGTACAAAGCAGCAGGTATTTCCAGTATTCCTGTTAGCAGGGAAGTAGCAATCTAGATCCTGACAGCCATCAGTCTGCCCCAGGACTTGGTTACTTCTGAACTAGAGGAGTATTTCCCTTCTGAAACTCCCTAAACACATCTGAGGTGTTGCCATTGGCATAAACAGCTTTGGGAGCCGGATGAGAGAGCTTGTATTTGCTGCCAAGTTAAAATCAGCATTGGAGGAAAAGCACACTGAACAGGTCGGTTACTTCCATGATTACCTTCTGTAAATGGTGTAACCTAAAGCTGAGCTTTCCTTGCACGCAGATAGTGATAGGTACGTGGGTACAGGCCAGGACTTACCCAAGGCAGCAGCCCAAATATCTGCCGAAGCCGGTGGCCTCCTGGCACAGCAGTGCTGCTCACGGCAGCAAACAGCCTCTGCCATCAGCCACTTTCCTCCAGCAAGCAGCGCGCAGCGCTTGCACGCTGCCTTTTTTTGCATTGGTCAAACAGTTGAAGGATTTCTGGGCATCAAAATGCTTTTCAGTAAGTGATCAAAATCCGCAGTCCGAGATTGCTAATGCCTTGCACGTCAGTGCTTTATGCAACAGCCGCTCCTGAGCCATGCACAGTCCACCAGGCCAGTCCACTCAGGTGTCTGAAGAGCAGGTAAAGCTTGTTGTTTTCTGGACAGTTACAAAACAACATTGCCGCCACAGCTAATCATTTATGAAGAGAGATACCATTATGTCTCTGAATTACCAAAACTGCTGCATAGTGGCCCAGAGTTTTACACTCGCCTTCAGAAGAGCAGAATATTTGCTTCCTTGCTAGCAAAGCAAGGAAACTCAGAGCTCAAATGTTAGCAAGAGTAGAAAACTCTAAAAGTGGTGATAAATCTTAGCTTTCTAATTATTAGTTGCCACACAGTCCTGATCTACCCCAAGGACATGCTCAAAGCCATCAGATTGCTGTTTAGGAGGCATAGGGGCAAGGTGCCCAGAATTCCTAATTAGGGCTGAAAACATGATAAATCATCCAGACCAAAACCTCTTGATCTTTTACCTCCTTGATGTAGTCATATCTAACAACATGCTTTCTGAGAAAGTTTTGGACTTAACATTTTACTTGCAATCGCAATAAAAACGCTTCATGTCTTGAGATACTTTCCCAGTTACATTATAATCAGTCACATGAGTAATTGGTGACAAATATTTGATTGATTTGAAGATGTGGACAAAATGTGTGCCTTTTGAAAACAGGATTATCTTGTCAATTATCCCCGTGACATACATGCAAAGCACTGTTGCAGGTGCTGAAGGGGTAAACAGTTTTCACCTCTTTTATTTTTCACAATTAGATCGTTTCATAAGTAATAGAGAATTGGCATTATGGGAACAAGGTTTTTAAAAGTTCTGTATAGATCAAAATATAGAACAGAATATAAACATATATGGAAAATATTATTAGCTGTTAAAATTAGCTGGTTGGTCAAACATTGCTGTGTTTCTTTACTCCCCAGAATCTACTTTATGAAAATGTCCATCTTTTCTTTTTTTTTATCTTCCCAAAATAGCACTTCTTCACTATCCAGCAGATACAGAATGCCTGGGTACATACACCAAAGTACATCATCAGCTATTCCTCTCCCTAGCAATAGCTCTCATTTTAGATTCCATTTTAAGTCCTAAGGAAAAGCTGCATCTTAGAACTAGTTTCCCTTCCCATCAGACACTGTTGTTCAGCCTAAAATTCCTGAGTATCCTTCCCAGAGCAACATCCACCAAAATGCCCTGCTGCGCTGAGCAGGGGCTGGAAGAAAGCTGGACACCAACTTCCCTTGTGTTAATATCCGTTATGTGTCCTAAATCCCTGGAATTTGTGTTATACTCCTGGCAAGGTTAGTGTTGGTTTAACGTCTGAAATGGTGGTTGAAGATTTGAAGGTTTTCATCCTCCTAACTTTTTGATTCAACTACATAAATAATTCTTTTGGACTATGACTGAGCCATGGCCTTTAATTCCATGTGCTAGCGATACATGCTACATGTATAAAAATACTTTTATTGTTGAGTTTTCAACTCAACACCTGAAAGATACAGTTAAAAATTAAGGACTTTGATATTATTGAGGCAAAATGAATTTTTTTATTTAACAGATTAGGTAAATTATCACAAACTCAATTAGTTTTGCTGAATCCACATTTTTCAGAAGAAAATATCACAGTGCAAAAAAATGACCAGATTTATAAGAGTTATGTTTGATTAAGAATTGATAAGCAATTAAAAAAAAAAAAATCCCAGCACAATCACCCTGACTTTCTTCTTTGCAAGGACTACATTTATTTTCCAGCACTAAGGCAAATGCTGGCTCAAATAAGTAAGGGTTTTCCCTTTGTCTTTCACAGGACAGAATTTTTCTTTTAAATTTTCCTCCAAATTTCTCGACATGTTGAGATATTGCTCATTCACTAAGCTTGGAGTTTCTCAGCATCTGAGCATCATTTCTCTGTCATCTGCTGGTCTCACCATTTCATATATTTCAAGTAGATTTTTACTCATGCTGTGCCATCGCGTTACCGTACAGCCTTCACCTTAGAGGTCTGTCTTTTAGGCAGCATCACAAATATTTAAAGCTGGAACAAAATTCTACCAATTCAAAAATAGCATATTTTTGTGAGTAGGTGGGACAGGGGAAATAAGGGTGTTCTCATTGGTGGTCATTTCTCAGTCCATTGAGCCTTTTATTAGTGTGCATAATGAGTAACCAAACCTTATCAGAGAGCAATACTAATCAGCCTTCGAACCAGCGCTTTGAAATCCATAGTCCAGAATAATTTGTTCTTTCTTGAGAATGTCCCACATATACCCTTTGGGGCTGGGTGGAGAAAAAAAAGAAAAAAAAATAATTCTGCAATCTTTCACAAAAATATTATAGAAAGGAAAGATTAACTGCATGTTACTTTTTTTTTTTTTTTGAGTAGTCTTCACATTCTGTGAGGTAAATTTGCTTTGCTCCACTTCCTTCTTTTCCTGCTATTGTTTCACCAGTTTACAATCCCTCAAAAATATGTTGCTACTATTCCTATGATACAGTCAAGGCTGCTTAAGAGGAAGCCAATTTCTACCAACATGTCAAGCTGAAAGCTAATAGATGTGGAAGTTTTCTAGCTGATTGCAACAGCTGCTAGCAGAAAAAAATGGCATTTCAACATTTTAATATGAAGTCTGACTATCAAACATGTTTTAACAAGCGTATCATTTCAGTAATGGTCTGTTTACATCGACCATACCTTGACAGAACTGAGGAGGTCTGAATTTTTAAGGAAGGTTCTGTTTACTGAGAGACGGCCGCTTTTAATGGACATGCTCTTTGAACCTGAAAAGCAGTTTTGGACATTGGGCAACGCCTCAGGGGCTGCTTCTTCATCTGTAGATGTAAATAACATCACTTCATTGACATCTGCATTTTTTAAGTCTAAGATTCTTTTAAAAAAACTAATGATCCCTATCTTTTCTTGAATTCATTACCATAGTCTATCTTTAAAATAAAGTTCTATATGGATGTGTGGAAGAGATGCTTAAAGGCACAAGTGAGATAAGACATCCAAGGCCTGCTAAAACCTGTCTACACTGTTGCATGCATATTTCTGAAAATAGTTTCTTTGTCCCCTTGGGACATAAATTCCTCTTGAATGTCACAGTTGAAAAGTTGAGAGTGACACTCTGGCCTGAAAAATATTAGCTGAGCCTCATTGCTTAACTAGGCAAAATATGGAATTTAAATGAAAACATCTGATTGAAAATATTCCTTATCCATCTTTAGACTTCCTATTAAAAAAATTATTGTTACTGAGTATAAGGAGGATAACTAAATGTGATATTTGTATGACATCATTTTTGCCCCAGGACACTCGAGAGTCATATATTTTCCCTGAAACACCTTAACTATCACATATTTGTCTTAGTTTTGTGACAGTGTGCAACACAGATAACAAGTTTTTCTCTTAGTTAGCGGGAAACAATACAAAATCTGACTATTCTTACAGTATGTGAAACTTTCTCTTGAGGCCCCATCTGGTATCAGTTCAGAAAAACAGGGAAAGGAACATGGTTTATGCCACTCTAAATATTCCTTCTGGAAATTGCAGTTGTTCAATGGAAGACAGTACGAGTGGCAGCTTAAGTTAGCAACTTTGATGCTAAATCAAAAATGTTTAAGTCCAATCCAATATAAGATAGCATCTCTCAGCATCAATCGCCTCAAATGAGAGCAGTAACTACCTGACAAATTAGCTCTTTCTATTCACAAACAGTAGCAGAACATACCTTATTTTTTGCATTTGCATAATGATGCATAATCTTCCTTTAGTATTTTATGTATCCGTGTAGCCAGAAAACATAATGCCAGATATTTGTTTCCTCTTCGATTTAATGCATTTTCAATGTACTAGCAGTGAGGCACTGAACAACTTTCCATGTGCACATACATGTGCACCTCCATGGGAAGAAAAATTATTTCTCATGCACCCAAACCACCTCACATTCTCAGCACCATAGGTGAGGCATTCTGCTTTTGCATTACACTAATGATATTTTCTTTCCATTTCTAGGCTGTCTCTGTTGTGGAAATTAGTTATGTAAATTCTCTTTCAGTGCTTATTCACTTTCATTGCGTTAGGAGGAAACCATGATGGTTATTAAATTAAAAAATCTAGTATAATATTGTCTTGAACAATAAGAAACAATGAATTATAGAACTGTAGCTGAAGGCAAAAGGAATACCTTGTGGCCACCTTGGGTTTTAGAGGCTAATGTCAAAACCTAGGAAGTTTTCTTATTTGAACAAAGACACTTTTGATGTGTAGAAGATATTTAGTATTAAAGAAAGTGAAGGACATTTGACACACAAAGATTCACTGGGGTTTTTTTTCCCCCAACTTTAAAAAAAAGAAAATCAAAACCACTATTATTCTTTGTGGTGCAATTCTCATACACAAATGTGTAGACTGTGTTAAATCCCCAAGAAAGATTTGAATAATATTTCTAATTATTTTTTATATCTCATTGCTCTTTTGCAAACTGCATTGAAAAGTACACAAAATTAACTATAGGGGTTGTCTAGTGGCAGCTGTAGAGTATTTAAATGTTAAGGACAGTTAAACTTACAGTGGAGAGAGAGGTGAGACTGAAACAGTCCTCCACTCTCTAGTTACTCTGGTACCTCTACTCTGCAAAAGTCTTAGATTTCAGAGAAGATACTTGATCTGCAAACTTCAGTAACTCTGTGGTAATGCTCTTTTGCTCTTTTGCTCTTTTGCTCTGCTCTGCAAAGCAGAGACAAAAGCACTGAACCAGAACGCCTGGTATGCTTTCCATACAAAAGATTTAGAAATGAAAGGAAGCAGGGAACACAGAAGGTGACACCCTAATATCCACATGAGTTGACTGGAAATTAACCCTACAAGCAGGCCAAATGACCATGTACCACACTTTTGTAATACCGAATTTTTGGAACCTCCCATAAGTAAGAGAGGTGAGACTGGCTGCAGCAAGCACGGCTGATTGCCAGGCTGCCTGTGGGTGTCTGCCCCATGTTGCCTTCCTCCATGACCAAGGGAGAGCACAGCCTGCCCCTGCTGCCACATCCCCTACCCAGCACCGCAACAGCTGGGCCAGGCAGCTCTCACCCCTTCCTCCACCTCTCGTTGCCTCCCATCGGTAGGTGGCTGCACGAGAGTGAAGGCAAGTCATTTGTCTGGAGTTACATCGAAAGCAACATGCTTTACAAGGCTTAAACACAGGTTTCCAAAGTCACCGTGCGTGTTCCTGTGACGAGAATTGGTTTTGCCTGTTTGTCATTCCAGTCTGGGAACTGCTGAACAAACAATGGGAATTTTATCAGCTGGAAGTAGATTCTGTGAAGCAAAAACATAATATTATTTTTTAATATACTTTCTCAGATACAAAAAAAATCTTGCCAACTTTTCTTTGTTGTTCAATGAAGTGTGGTAAGCTGCCTAATTTGACAAGCAAAGCTCCAAGACTCCTTTCTGCTGCATCCAAACTAATTTAGCTGTTAATGTTCCATGAAAGAAACAAATCTTTAAAACATTCTTATATTACTTTTCAAGCCTAATATTTCCATACCACAAAAAATTTGCTAGGATCTCATATTTTCCTCCCACTATGATAGGGAAGATGGTCTCCTCACTAAAGACATAATCACAAAAACAAAATATATTATAAATCTCCTTTTTACAAATTAAGAATATTGTTTCTTCATTACAATACAGAGCACTGCACATAATGTATAGAGTAATAACTCTGTTGAAACACAGATATACATATGCAAACAGTAAACCATTAACCAAGAACATAGGTTATTTGGAATTAAAATAGTTCATTAGGGCCTAGTTCTTTCATCATTCATTTGCTCCTAACTTGATAAATACCTTGGACTGTCATTTTTTACCTTAAACATTCTCTTTTTGTGACCTTTTAAAGGTCAGAACTTTATTTAGAAAGGTGTATGCCTGTAAAAAAAAAAAAAAAAGGAAAGATGGACAGAGTAGGAAGTTAGACTCACTCAATGAGTTGTGTGAGCATCATTCATTTCCCCAGGTAAATCAAGCGTTCTGAGGTCAGCTACTCACTCATCATGCAAAAACAATCAGAAAGTGCTAGATTTGTCCAGAACAGATTACCATGAATATTTTCATTAACAAAGATGATTGGATTAGAGCAGCTAGTTCTCAAGTACCAGACTCCATGATCTTAATCTCACAGCTCTGCTCCACACCACAGTGCCACTGAAAGTCTGTGAACACTTCTGACTATTAAGGGTTGGTTTGGTATAGCAAGATGTGCGGTCAACATGCTGGAGGGAAGGGATGCCATCCAGAGGGACCTTGACAGACTTGAGAGGCGGGCCCGTGTGAACCGCATGAAGTTCAGCAAGGCCAAGCGCAAGGTCCTGCATGTGGGTCGGTGCAATCCCAAGCACAACTACAGGCTGGGCGAGGAATGGGTTGAAAGCAGCCCTGAGGAGAAGGCCTTGGGGCTATTGATTGATAAGAAGCTCAACATGAGCCGGCAGTGTGCGCTTGCAGCCCAGAAAAACAGCCATGTCCTGGGCTGTATCAAAAGAAGTGTGAGCAGCAGGTGGAGGGAGATGATTCTGCCCCTCTACTCCGCTCTGGTGAGACCCCACCTGGAGTACTGCATCCAGTTCTGGGGGCCCCAGTACAAGAAAGACATGGAGGTGTTGGAGTGAGTCCAGAGGAGGGCCATAAAGGCTGGAGCATCTCTCCTGTGAGGACAGGCTGAGAGAGTTGGGATTGTTCAGCCTGGAGAAGAGGAGACTCTGGGGAGATCTAATTGCGGCCTTCCAGTAGCTGAAGGGGCCTACAGGAAAGCTGGAGAGGGAGTGTTTACAAGGGCATGGAGTGACAGGACAAGGGGCAATGGCTTTAAACTAAAAGAGGGTAGACCAAGAAGACATCTGATGACCAGATCTGTTCCCAGTGAAGATAATGAGAGCGTTCCTCCAAACTTCAGCAATAGCAGAAGCGGGGGTAGTAATATCTAACAATTAGGAAGACAAAAGACTACAGACTGAAAGTTAGGCTCAGTTTTACTAGAAACTTACCTTCAGCAAGCCTGTAACTTCTGTAGCTGTGCCTTGGCATCTCCATCTTCACAGGAAAACAGAAATTTACTGAATTCATAAGATTGTATCAAGAAAAATGTATCATCATCAATAAAATGGGAAATTTTGCAATCAAGTGCCATTAAAGCATCCAGTATATTTAATCTTCATTACCTTTATATCAATCCAGTTAATACATGTGCTAATTCACTAGTTTCTAATTCTTCAAATATTTATTTTAGTCTGCTTACAAATTGTCCAGGAAAACAAGTACAGCACTATTTTTAAGTATGTCCATTTGTCCCCTTTACTGAAAATGGAATGTGATTATTTCCCCCTCATGTAATGAATGTGGCACGGTTTTTCATCTGTTTTGTAACAAGTGAAATATTTGAAGTTTTGCAGCCTCTTGTTCAAAATACACTCTGAAAATGCTTATTATATTATTCACAATCAATAAATATACAATCAGCTTGGAAAATCACACATGGAAAACATTACACACAGGTGATTAAACATGTGCTAAAAATATACCACCAATTCTCCTTAAATCCCAATATTTTTAAATGCCAAAATGCTTTACCATACACAGACACAATAAAATCACTTTGGTGTAGAGGCTGATCATGCTTAAATTGGATTTCCACAGCACAGACAAATGTTACAGATATATTAGTTAAGGACAATATTGATTATAGCTCTGGCTTTGTTCTGCAGAAACCTAAACAACACTCTTCACTGTAAAAGAGTATGACAAGTTGTCAAACTACATAGTTCAGAAGCAATCACTGTTGGGGCAAAAGTTTCTGGCATAACTCAGTGCTATGACCAAATGTTGCTTAATGTAACCTTACATATCGTAAAGAGAAAAGCCAGAACTTTCAGCTGGTACAACACTGTCTCCTGCCTCCCCAAAAGTGCGTATTAGTACCTGCTCAAGTACAGCAAACACGGTGCAAAAACCAGACCATCATCCAGGTCCTTTTCATTTGAGCTTATTTTCAGGAGGTTCTTGTTTGTCGATAATAAAATTGCTTTAATCCAAACTGCTAGGATTTCTGAAGTATTCCAGAAACGTCTCTCTGGGTGAGTCTAGTTCAAACTGCAGTGGTAATCTGCGTCAGTCCTAGGTCGTTGGACTCTTCTCTCTCTTGAGGACAGTAAGACGACATTTCCACGACTAGTCATACAGGTTTGTTTGTCCCATCTGCTTCCCTCATATAAGCTGGGTCTTGCACAGTGTTTCTGACTCTGCTGGTGCTCGGCCTGTCCATCCTCATCTTAAAGGGGAAGCAGAAGTCCTTGAAACATCTCTTGAAGTTTTCATCCAAAAAAGCATAGAGGATTGGGTTGAGGCTGCTGTTGGTGTAACCCAAAGCAATACAGAAGTAATAGCTGGATATAGCAGCAGTACTGTGAGACACATCCCCTAACGCTTCAACCAGCACAAAAATGTGAATAGGAGTCCAACAGATAATGAAAACTGCCACAACCACAAGAACCAATCTGGTGATGCGTCGCAGGTTTCGATCTTTTTCTCGAGACCCTGAGAGAAGCCGTACGCTTTTAAGGCGGAGGATCATGAGAGTATAGCAAACAATTATAATGAGAACTGGAATAACAAATGCAAAGACAAAGACACAGATTTTCATGAAGATGTCCCACCACACGTAATCTCTGTCTGGAAATTGCAAGGAGCATTCAGTACTAGCAGTATCTAGGAATGAAAAAAGTAAGAAGAAGAAAATTCCTTTATTATTAGATATTCTAAACAATGTAATTGTCATAGCATAAGCTAGGAAAAGTGATTATCATGTAATGTGATACTAATAAATGGAGTTATCATTATACCAATAAATGGAGTTATCATTAAATCACTCCAAGGAAAGCTTTCAATTGCCATTGAAACTGGTTTTATGCAGCTGTCTCTAGAAATTACTTAGAGAGATAGGGGCTTTTTAAAATGCATAACTTTGTATAAAATTTGTTTCCCATGAGAGGACCTAAAAATGCAGAGCACAAAAATAAAAATTTGTAAAGATGTTTCCATTTGAATCTCACTGAGATTTAAAGCCAGAATAAGTACCATGTTCAATGGAGTAGAAATCTCATAATTATTATCAAATTATATATGTTTTTGTCTGTGGGTGGAGACAGATTTTTGGTATCATGAATGGTGGGAGCCGAATGAGGTTTTGATCGTAGGAAGATTTTGCCAATATATGATAATTGTGTAATAATCTTTTCCCATGTGCCTTTTTCCATGCAAATGGAATACACACGAGTGCTTGCATTCAGAAAAACTTATTTCCTGGCAACAACTTCTTTTCAGTTAAGTAGAAGCAAATAAAATATATGCGTGCATGGAGTCAAATGGAAGCTGCTCTTTTTGCAGATCATGTCAACGAAAACGCAGCGGGGGCAGAGACTGCAGGACCTGGGCCACTGACACCAGCCCACTCCCTTTCTGGTTGCCCATGCCAGGATTCAGAGTCACAGACTGTCACTTGATTTTATGTCCCAGAAATACTCCATCTGAGAGGAGGCTCTTGAAGAATGAATATCTGAGGTTTCATTTGCTGACCTCATCGGAGCCTTACAGCGTATAAACCATATGGAAAACAAAGAAACAGGATAAATGGCAAGGCAAGAGAAGGGGTAAATTTACAACTACTATCAGCAGTTAAATTCCACTGAAGACAAGTCAAGGTAACACAGGGATTTTTCACTCTGAATTGTAGCTTAGATTTTATCCTTTTCAGTACTGCATTATTCTTTAATTTTTTTTTCCCTACTGAATTTGTCATTCCTCTTCAAATTATTATGTATTGGATTTTATTGAATCAGATCTAAGGGTGGAATGATTCAATACACTCTTGCACATCACTTTTTCGTATCTGTCTCCAGCAGAATTAGTCAGAAAAATTCCATCAAGCCATATTTCCCCACTATCAAAATGCTTCACAAATCAAGATAATATTGCAGATAATTTGTTTTGAAAAACAACCGGGGGGGGGGGGGGGGGGGTTT
>VXBL01003932.1:382419-407273 GCA_013400195.1 Aramus guarauna
GCTGCGGCGGCGGGGCTGGGGAGTGAATTGTCATTATGTTATCATACAGACATTTCCACAGTTAGATATCAGAAAGCTGTTCAGTGTGATATTGAATAGTAAAACATTCAAATAAAAAAGTTGAAATCAAAGCTAAATATTTTGAGGTTTTATTTTAAATAATATAATAACCAGTGGATTACTCTGAAAGCTGAAAAGGTAAAAGACATATCTTTCAAGCCTGATGGAGGATGCTAAGCTTACAGCACAAGTATGACTTAACAGGGTCTTGTCACTGTCATCTTTCTAAAGTGTAGCTGCTTTTATTTAATTTTACTCTAGAAATGTCAACAATCATCTTCAAAGAAGTTTTCACATTGATTATTACCATTATTTGTAGTAGATCATGGCCTAGCAGCAGCAATAAAATCAGGATGCAGCTATAAAATCTAGACTAGTAAAGCTGCATCCAGATGTGCAGTTCTGGATAAAAACGAGATGTGATCAGGGATGACTGCTCCGGACCACATCTAGCTACTCACTGAAACCCCCTCCCGGAGGAAACTGCCTCTTCAGAGCTACTGACATAATTTCATATATTTGTCAAAATAAGTAGGACATGCTTGCTACATTTTAATACAATTTGTTTCACAATGGTATTTTAGAATTCCAAATTATTTAATACAAATTTAATGATTGTCTTTCGTCTCATTACATTTTACTTTCTATGGAAAATCTTATTTTAAATTCATTAATATTCATGTGTCTCACTTGATAAATATAATGTTATGAATTTTATGGAACCCATTTACATTTTTCCAGTTTACAACTGGCAAACAATCAACAAAGATCCTTGTCATAATTTTCAAGAACCTTGGAAGAGAATAAAATCCAATTTGTATTTTATTCTTGTTGTCTGAAAAGATGCAGAACTAAATACAGTGACACAAACTGAGTACTTAAGATTTCATACTGACCTTTTCCATTTGGAAAGCAAAAAATTCCAAATACATTGATATATTTAAGGAAAAATATTGCATTCTAGATGGTATTTTAGTGCAAATATATTTTAAATGTGTTTGATAAGATACCATTTAAGAATAATCTTAATCTTGACAAAAGAAATATATTTCTGTTAGATACATTATTAGTTATGTCATGTCCAGGCATCCATATTCCTCTGTACTCAAATGGAGCCTTCATACTATTACTGGGAATATTAATTATACCTCTAATTTTATTATTTTTTTTTAAGTGAACAATTCTTCAGCAAGAAAGGCTCCATTAAAGCCAGGGAGGGAATATTTACACAGATGTAAAATTTATTCTGCAGGGAAAATGTATCCAGAAGGACACCATTGGGAGCAATCCTGAACTGTGAGAATGAAAGGGACTAACTGAGCATGGGGTGGGAATTTTAAATAGAATTGCTTTCCATTTGATGTCCAGTTGTCATTTAAATCTGCCTCCAACAGAGGCCCTGTAGCACATAAACAACAGCTATTCTGACCAACATGATGTAAAGTTTCGGTCCTGAGCTCCAGCTGTCAGGCAAAGGGAGGATCCTTGCTTTTCCCCTTCAGCATTTGCCACCGCAATTCATGAACACACCAGACAAGATAATTGGCAATAAATGCTCAAGAGACACCTTAGATCAGACAAGCAGAGCTGAACAGTAGGGGCTGACAAGAATTTGCCAAGAATTTCCAACCTCTTTTGGGCCCAGCTGAGCTGCGTATTACTAGTCTCTGTTTCAGGAGAAAACAAGAAGCTGCCTGTCACGTGGCGTGGAAAAGGCGTTTAATCATGGCTGGCCTCAGAGCTGCACCTTGATCTAAATGTGATGCTTACAGTGAATGACAGAAATATTCTGCTAGTTAAGCACACTCCGGCAAAACACCATCCTATGGCCTTCAAGATCTCATGCACAGCGAGACAATTGCTCTTCCCAAATGAAGATGCCTGAAAGTTAATTTTTCCTGAGCTAGACATTGTTTTATAGAGCCTGTCAAAACTTTACCGGGCAGAAGAGTTACAGCACTGCAGACCAGGACACTTGATCCCCCAAACGGTTGAAAGAAGAGTTTCCAGAGAACTCTCCTGTCACCTACCCACCAGAAGACCAACAGCAAGAACAAAATCTATACATCTTCAGCCAAATCAATCAGCCCTTGAGCAGCTGTTACTGAAATATTTTGTTTGCATTGATCTATGCCAAGCAGCTTAACACACAGTATTTATTGTCTCTGCCAGATAAAACAGTGTCCTTATGTAAGTTTGCCATTTCTCTAGGGAGGAGCAAAACCTTTCTAATAAAAAAGTTGTTAATTCAGGAAATTATTAATCATTTTTCAAAAGATTATTTGTATGTCAGACATGACTACCACCAAATAAATAGGCATGTCTTGTATTTTATTGAGCCATTCATTAACAGGATGGCCCCAACCCAAGGACATCATTAGAGGTCTCAAGCCTTGTAGAGACACTGAGGTGCTCCTGCACCACAGTCATGCCTGTGGGTATGAAGTATATGTGTGCAAGAATGCTTCTCCCCTTTCTTTCTCAAGGGGGATTTCCAAATAAGAGTAACCCCATAAGTTTTGGTAATGAATCTCCAGTTATAGGGGCTAAATCCACAGTCCTTCATGGATTATAAATTTCAAGCAGAGCCTACAGGTAGTCTGCACACAGATCTCATTGACTTCATGTTCTTGTAGTTGCTTCCCTGACATGGTCTGTATTCCCAGTTCCTCTGCTGATCCTATTCTCAGCTTTTCCAAGTCTCCATATACATCTCCATTCCCTTTTAAACAAGAATTTGAGGTACTGTTGTATATAATTTAGCTTGATTTTCTGTCTCTAGCTACTACTGACTTTTTCTTTCTTTACCATGCCTTCAGGTTCTGTGAAATGGCTGTTGATAATAAGCTCCCAAGTCTTAATACTAATGATAGTTTTAATATTGATACTAACGATGAGCAGTCTAGTTTCTACTCTTGGAACTTCATCAGAACTACTCTCACAACACCTACGAAAAGCACCTTAAGCCCACATTTCAAATTTCTTTCTAAACTGATCTTTGATTTGTCCAAGGTGATCAAACTCCTGATTATTTTCCCCTCCTGTCTGCTAGCAGGTTTTGACGGTCTCATTCTAGCACAGACAATGCTTCAAAGTGTATTTTGTTCTTTTAGTTGGCCAGGGCATCTGAGCTTAAATGATTTATATGTCATACTGTAATGTTCCACAATATAGTTCAAAATGTCAGAAATTTAGACATGCCTTTTGAAGAAGGAATCAATCAGGTTTAATCAGTATTCAAAGCTACATTTTATGTCATTTGAGAAACAAAAAGACTGAATTTTGAATGCTCACACTCACCTTCCCTGACTTTGGTACCTCCAAGAACTATCGCAGATATACCAACAGATGAGGACAACAGCCAGATACAGATGTTGATTATCTTCGCCTTGAGAGGTGTACGGAAGTCCAGAGCCTTCACAGGGTGACACACGGCAATGTATCGATCAACGCTCATCATGGTCAGTGTGAATATGCTGGTAAACATGTTATAATAGTCAATCGAAATAACTATTTTACACAGCACATCACCAAAGGGCCAAGAGTTCATCAGGTACTCAGTGCTTTGGAAAGGCATAGTCGTGGTAACTAGCGCATCTGCCATAGCCAGGTTGAAAATGTAGATGTTGGTTGCTGTCTTCATCTTTGTGTATCTGAAGAACAAAAAAAGTTAGGATTTAATCTTTCAAAACATGATTATGCCCATTCAGATGTGTAACAGTTTATCAGTCAGGCTTTGCCATAGTTGTTTTTTTCCCTGACAGAAGTGTACACAAATGCAAGACCCTTGGAATAATAGTGAACACACTTAACTCAGTCTCTCAACACCTGCATGAGCAGTTAGAACTATTCATCCCAGGCAAAAACAGGTATATGAATACATTTTTATCTAATTAGTCAAATGCTGGTTTCAATTCTATCTTCTCAAATCCCTCTACAAGGAAGTATCATTGTTACATTTGCAAGTGATCAAAATGTTTTGTGTTTCCTTTTCTCATAGCTAACTGTCAGTGATTGTGAGCTTCTGGATTTGTGGAAGGAACAGTAATCCCGTTCTCCACTAAGAATCCATGTCAACTGTTACATCTGCCAGGCCAGATTGCCTCTTATATGGTGGTTTCTCTTACTTGAATTCACTACAACAATGCCAGCTTATACAGGTTTTAGTCACCTCCTTTCTTTGCTCCTTCATTTCCAGTTTCTCCTCTTTTCTTATCATCAGCTTTTCCCAGTCCTCTCTTTTGTGACCCCTAGTGTAAGAGATGATTATTAAGTAGGATACCACAGCGGGGAGAAAAATGATCATAGCAATATTTTTTCCACATCCTTTAATTTCCTCAAAATGAAGCATTTGTTTTGTCCAGCTAGTAAGAACCTCATCCTACACAGAAGAATAGGATCTGTTTTTTTTTGAAATGGCACCCTGTTTTTTTCTGCCCCAATGACAGTTTGGGGGACACCCTGTGCCCCAGGCTGTGGAGGACTGCTCCCAGCTCTGCTATGGACACCAAGGATGAAGGAGAGCCTGTTAGCATAGGGATATACCTGACTCTCCTTTCTGAAATGCTGCCCCACGATGAGTTCCTTTTGCTCATCACTGTTAATTTGTTATCAGATTCAACGACAGATTTTCTTTCTCAAAATTGTTTCAGCCTCATATTTTGATTGTGTGCCCAAACTAAAATGCGCACATGTAACACAGACAGAAAAACATCTAGCTACATTTTGCTGTATGTCATTAATAATTTACAGTGGAAATGTAAGATTAAATCAGTTTAGCTACTGAACATGTAGGGCAATGTGTCTATTTGCCTTTAAAACTTTGATGTGTAAAATAAAAAATAAATTTACAAAAATTTGAGCAGTACTGACAAAATATACCCAATTTGTAAATTAGCTATTAATTACAATATGGGCAGAGATGTCATTTTATGATCAACATGAAATGTTAAAAATAGCACCAGTTTTTCTAAAAGACTCTCATTCCAACTTATTGAGAAAATGAAAACGAATGCTGGTTCGAAGCATAGAAAAGAGAACTGCAAGGGAAAAGAAAGAAAATCCTTCTCACCCGGATACCATGCCCCGGCTCACATCTTGAACAAAGCCGTGAGCCGGTGAAGCCTTAGAAATCTCTGAGCAAAGACAGCTAAAAGGAAGCAGCAACAAAAGCTCTACACTGATGGCGTGACCCCCATGGTCCACACTCCCTCTGCCCCGGTTGAATTTCTCCGAGACCAAAGGCAGAGCGAGGAGGTACCCACCGCTCAGAACTGGGCTTCTGCCCCCTCCCAGATCAATCTCCTCAACAGGCCCTCCAGCAGAGGAGGCAAGCTGTCCTGAGGGTCACCTTACAGCCTGTAAGGCACTGCTCAAACACAAACATGAGACTATATAGCTAGGAGAAACAAATATAAGACATATTAACAGACCAGGAACTTTCCTCCTGGAAAAAAAAAAAAAAAAAAGCTCCAAGTGTATCTTCAGTGGTAAGCCTGCCTGAACAAAAATATTCAGACTTCAAATCTGTGCTAAAATGGACTAATTTCCATTAAATGTCTGAAAAGGAGTAGTAGAAAGGTGATTTCACTTCTATGGACATCACTGATGATATTTGGAATTGTTGTCTTGTTCAGATTGGAAAAAAAGACTATGAGAACTTGGAAAGGATGCATAAAAATCACCACAAAAATAAGTGGAAGGACTGGAGAAAATTCTTACTGTGAGTAACTTAAAGAGCTCAGCACATTTAGTTTATCAAAAAGAACACCAAGAGGTGACTTGATTACAGTGTCTGAAGACCTCCACAGGGAGAAAATAGCAGGTACTGAAGAGCTCTTTCAGACTGCAAAGAAAAGCGTAACAAGGACAAATGCATAAAAGCAAAAGCCAGACAAACTCAGCTTAGAAACAATGACGGATTTTTCCTAACAGCTAAGGTGATTATTATTGGGAACAAATTACACAAGAAAGGAGTAATTTTTCCATCTTTTGATGTCTCCAAATCAATGTCTGCTGCTTTGCAAAGGGTGTGCTTCAGACAAATATAAGTTACCAGACTCAATACAGGAATATTTAAATGAAATGCAATGGCCTGTGACAAGCAGAGGTGAAGTAACTAATAGTTCTTCTGAATCCTTACTTCTGTAGATCTTTAAAAACCTCCCCAAGGGTTTAGATAGGGAAAGTTTGCTTTCACATCTAGAATTAGTATGACCTTTTTTCCTTAAAGTCAATCAGAAAAGTAGTGAAAAATAACTAAGAGGATTTTATTAGCCTTGAAAAATCAAATATCTTGAAGACTTAATATCTGGCATTTCCTGTTCCTTGCACCTTAATTAAATTCTTGTTTGTGTGTGACACTGTGACCATATATACTGTATTCTCCCAGTAGCCTTTTCCCTCCTGCCCTCAGCCTTCCAGTGGCAGAATAAGAAAGACCCTCTGTAAAATAGAACTAGGTTTTTAGGTAACTTCAAAATTGAAATTTTTGAAGCTGCAACATCAGGCATGTACTGTTTATGTTATACATGTCAAGTGAGCAATTTTGATTTTTTTGGACTATGCAATACATGCACATATAAGCAAATTAATTTTCCTTCGATTGATCCAACAGGAAGGATGTCTTGTCATTCACAAGTAGTAAGAACTATAGAGTCATTCCAGCGTCAGCATTTAGACAACTTCCAATGCAAACAAATCAAAGCTATATATAGGAGTGAAAATATAATGGGGAAAAGAAAAACCCACAGCATGCCATACCTCCCATAAAGCTCTGTGAAAGCTTTAGCTCATTGCAGGGGCACATATGCACAAAGCATTTCCCACTTTGATGACCTTACCTGGTGTGCATCTCGTGCTTCCCTACTGCTCACCAGCCTGGCGGTCCCATGACTAGCTGGCCTTGCCCAAAACCACCCCAGCTGACAGACCACAGATGTCTCCTTGCACCATTCACTCTGAGCCAGAGTAGGCACCTGACCCCTTTTCTGGCAGACTTTGAAGAAGGCAGCAGGAGACCAATAAATAATGCTCCAATAAATACTTTATTAAATTTAGGTAATCGGTTCTCCCAGGCACTGCAGAGGGATGATGCGTACCTAACGTGGGGATGAAGGCTGCACTGGTTAACCTCAGCAATGCGAAGTCCAAGCACGTTTTACTGATGCAACTTAAAACTCATTGATCTCACACTAGTAATGTAAAGAGCTTAATTGCTTTCACCTGAAAACATCAGCCTCCATGTAAATGAGATTTTGGGCTTTTAAGTTGTTAGGCAATATAGATTAAATCGTACATTCATTTAGAAGTTAATAAAATTCATAAATGCCTTTGAGAATCTCGATTCAATCATCCAAATTCCTTTCAATGTTTTTAATTAAACACCTAAAAATTACTAAATGCCTACATGCCTCTGAAGATATGTGCTTGCAAGCTTAATCAAAGGTCCAGTTAAAGTACTGGAGTGACTGCTGTTGCTGTCAGACACTTTGAAGTGGACCCTGATAGAGTCTTGACTCAAATATGAGATGAAGGATTTAACTGCTTTTCTAGAACTCATTCTATTGCACCAAAATATCGGATGCAATACTTTACATGGTTTGGGTTTTTCTCCCCATACTCTATTCACCCAAGTCTGCACTTGAACAAGGTCAAAAGAGTGATCAAGTACGGGAATTTTGTCTTCTTTTGCAAAATTAGAAATATCGATCAAATATCTGAATTTCATTTAAGGAAAAAATACTGCTATCTGCTTTACTTGGTCTAGCAGAACAGGTAGGGGAAACCTGGACATAACTACAACATAGATGGCACAGTGAGAATTAATGGCAAACATTTTCTTAGTGTCTTTGAGATACAATTTTCAAAGACCATTACAATATTCATAAACCATTGTTGTATAAACTGTTTATGGGAAATCCTGTGTCTAGAAAATGGCTTGTTAAATACTGGGATTTCATAATAAGATGATAGCTTTTTTAATACCACATAGGAATGGAAGGTCCCTCTCTTAAATCATAGAATCAAGGAATCAGAATGGTTTGGGTTGGAAGATCCAATTAGATCATCTAGTTCCAACCCTCCTGCCATGGGCAGGGACACCCTCCACTAGACCAGGTTGCCCAAAGCCTCATCCAACCTGGCCTTGAACACTTCCAGGGATGGGGCCTCCAGAACTTCTCTGGGCAACCTGTTCCAGTTCCTCACCACCCTCACAGTGAAGAATTTCTTTCTAACTTCTAATCTAAATCTTCCCTCCTTCATCTTAAACCCATTACCCCTTGTCATATCACTACACTCCCTTGTAAACAGTTCCTCTCCAGCTTTCCTGTAGGCCCCTTCAGGTACTGGAAGGCTGCTATAAGGTCTCCTCAGTCCTGTCTTCTCCAGGCTGAACAATCCCAACTCTCTCAACCTGTCCTCATAGGAGAGNAGCTTGGCGTCGTTGGCAAAGTTGCTGAGGGTGCACTCGATCCCATTGTCCATGTCACCAACAAAGATGGTAAACAGTGCCGGTCCCAGTACTGACCCCTGAGGATCAGGTGCTAGAATCTAAATTCAAGAGGCAGAAAAACCTCTGATGACTTAAGCTATTTGGTGGATCTCGAGACTGTTTGTCAAGCTATAGGCAGGCCTCAAGCCTCTGTAGACTTTAAATAACTGGAAGATACATGGGAACCCTGCAGAAAAATAGTCAAGATAAAAAATAAAACTTTGTTTTGGATGTATTTTTTGATGGATATATGATGGGAGTTTTCAAGGAGCAAGATTTAAATGATGTCTACTTACATGTCAAAAGTAAAATTCACAAAACTATTACAACTTAGGCTAAGTCCACTTTCCAAAACTTCTTTGAGACTGACTTTAGTCTGACCCTTAGAAAATTTCCCCTATTACTGAGCTGACTCATCGGCACTGTACTTTTCCTTCTGGGGTAGAATTTACTTTGCACATTTTTTTTAAGACAGTAAATAGGAAGAAATCACACCTCCAGACTAAGCTTATCAATAAAATTGTGGTAACAGAAGAAGGAAGCATGCTTTTAAGAAGCTGATATGCTTTCAGAAAAAAATCAAAATGCATTACTAAATCTGCTAGTAGAGCCCCTTAAAGTTGTTATTATCTCAAGCAGAGGAGAGAAGCGTGATTCTAAGGTACACCGTAACATTAGTAAAGCTAATAAAAGTTGAGAAGGAGGCTGTGGTCAAATTTTTTCATGTAAGTGTAATAGGCTGAAATGTTCCCTGCAGTATGAAATAAGAGATGGGGAGGAGAGCAAGACTAACATACTATAACAACATTCTCCAGCAGCGGAGTGAAGGTACAAAAGCAAGAAATACAATGAGGTATAACAACACATATTTTTGGCAGATACCTGAGTCAGTGAATGAAAATGAGAACTAAAGCATATCTAAAAGGAAATTGCAAAAACACCTATCAGCAGGATGCAGGCTCTGTTCCACTAGGTTGTACATGGAGATCAAGCAGCTGAAAATCTTAGTCCGGAAAGCTCTAAATCTCAAGGCTATATTCAGGGCACACTCAATATCATACTGCGTCAGAATGGAGAGGGAGGGGAACAAACCCAAAAAAACCCCCACAAACCAAAAAAAACAACCCAGGAGGATCTGTGCCAAACATATACCATGTCAAAAGGATGGCTCAGCTATCTTTTGGATCTTCATAAGTCAATATAAAAGGTTTATGCCATTATGAAACGAAGACTGCAGTCATTTAAAGAATGCAAAAATCAATATGCTGCAGTTTCCATGTTCATATTGGGCTATATGTTATTACCACATTTTGAATGACAGCCAGAATTTAGCAGGGGATAGGACCTTGGAAAACACTTTAAATAAAGGCAAATTTTGTTACTGCACACATCTAAAAGTTGCCTGTCTTTAATATCAAAATTGTTAGGAGCCTACAAAAAATTGTACATATTGCCTACAAAATAATATCCTAAAGTGGAATTCTCTTTATTAATAAGCGCCTGTGGGTACCTATTTTTAAATGGCTTAAAGAAGAAAAGCACGATCTTGTCTTTTATTCGTCCCTCAGGGTGCATAATCTAAGTGAATGTCAGAAGGTATCGTTAAAATCCTTAAAATTTACCACTACCTTTCCTGCTCTGAACTAGCCATAAACTGAGCCTGAACAAGATCTTGCAAATTTAGATTAGATTTGGAAGCTTTCTTTCTTGAGCTAAAGAACCAGCTTCTGAATTATAGACGATAAGTTCAAATCTACATATATTTTTATGTGAGCTTAAGAGCCTCTTTTTGAAGAAATATGCTTAATGTTGGAAATACTGTGAAATTTGTGCTTCCATGATTTTGCTAGAGGAGCTCACAGAAATGTCAAGATGCTGTGATTTATTGTGGCTTATACTGAAATAGTAAGAATGCAGAATTTTACAAAAATGGTACTTTATCCAAAACCAGTATGTCTAAGATTATTATTAGAGAGCCTAGACAACTAGTTTAGACTATGTACCTGAGTTTTTGACCTCTACTGGTAAGATGAATCTAGACCTTGTCAAGCAGCTGACTCTGTCTCTTGAGAAACTATGCTGCTGCAGGTGTTTTCCAGCGACCACTCATGCTATAGGGAGTTCCCAGGGTTTTACAGAGCCCATCCTAGGCACATTTCCCTGGTGAGTGCTGAGTCTCTGTCTCTGTTAACATCCACCTTTCTCATTGTTCTTCTCTTTTAGAAAGATTTTTTATTATTATTATTTCATGAAGGGAATGAGCTCCCTTAGCAGATCGAAGTGCTTCCTATGTGTTTGTGGGAGAGGAAAGTGAGTAGGACAGAGAATGCCTGGCAAAGAGAACAAATCTCATCGCTCAAGGGGACAGAGACAGCAGCTCCACCAGAAGATTTTTCAGAGTTTTACTTTCCTTAGTAGGAAATAGGTAGCTATATATGCAGAAATTGGTTGGAAGCAGCCAAATGTTATTGAACATTTGCTTCTCATAGATGTTTCTGCAGGATAGAAATAAGGAAAGATTTCAGAAATTTCTCATGCAGGGGTCTTAGGGTGTGGGTATCACTCTTGTTCTCAAAACCAGGCACCTGGTCTCCATTTTGCCACAGGGATGGGTAATAACTGCCACTGTTGGGGCTGTTTTATAGGACAACTACACACTTGGATGTGTAGAGACCTGAATCTCTGGTCAGCAGTCCTGTAATGAAGTTGAATGGGAGACAAGGGACCTCACGATAGAACAAGTACAAAATTATGTGGTAGGGCAACAAATGCATATATCGGTAGTGAGCCAGCTCAGGGAAAAGTCGTCAGTCCCTCACAAGAGGTGGTTGGGAATCTTTCTCTGGACTCTATCCATTCATCTGTTTCCCTCACCTGCCTCAGAGAAGCCCACAGCACAAACCACCTGAATGCATGCTTTTCCAAAGGAGATCATACAAGTGAAATGCAGGAAACTTTAAGATATGGTCAACTGAACAGCACAAGTGATAGCTTCTGTGGTGAAAATACTCTTCTCCTGCACACTTTAACAAGCCAGTCATTCTGAAAGAGTAAGTTCTGATGCTGTCCCGCAACCAGCAGCGTAGTATAAAAATTTTTCTGGGTGTGAACACCAAATGAACACTGAATAGCTTGTCCAAAATGAACACTGAATACCTTGTCTACCATGCAGATTCCCATCTGTCACTACTCAGGGAGGGCTTTCCCAGTTGCCCTATGGTAGCCACAGTGGCTAGGCTACCTACAATGCAGTGGGAAGTGGATTTAGCTATGCATTCAGTCCGCAAATATAAAATCCTCTGTCCTCCAAGTGCAGGGTAGCTACATTTGGGAACCCCAGATATTCACTCATAATGATGAACAGCAATGACTTTAGAGCAGAGAACAGACAGGCAGAGCACTGTGTGTTGCATAGATGGACTGGTGTGAGGAGCAGAGGAAACAGAAAAGTTCTGCACATGTTCTCATCATGTATTAGTGGAAACTCATGCACTGAGGTAAATCATGTTAGACTTTCATACTCATACAGAGAAGACAGAGGTTTCATCATAAATAATGTCTCAAAACTGAAAATAGCAAACTGCCTAGAATTAATTTTCACTTCCCTAGGGATTAGAAGGTGGATCTAATGAGAGCTGAAACCTCTGGCTTCAGGAGAAAGAAATGTTTCAAAGATGATACACAGGCTAGCACGCAAACTTCCCAATAGGAGCACAGAAAAGCTGTGCACCTTTACATATTCTTTATTTATATTCTTTTTTACATTTTGCAGAATGCTAGCATGATCAGACACTCCTTCTTCCATGTCCTTGTTCCATCTATACAGACCCCTTCCCCACAGGTAATTCAGTTTGTGCACTCACATCTGTCAGCACACAAACTGACATTCATAGTGGCCATTTCCTCATGCCTCTCTAACTCCATAAAAGAGGCTAATAATAAACAAAGCACAAGGTCTTCCTTGAGGAGAAGAGCACAGGGTGCACACTTTGCAAGAATTGCCTGATTCTTACAGATGGGAGGACCAAAATGGAGACATGAAGTAAACTTCCTAGAAGTAGAGCTTATGAAAGTTTTTTTTCTGAATGTTTTTCCTTTAGGAAGCAATAAATACCTGAAATCAAAACTATCCTTGAGAACTCATCTGTTTCAGAGAATTTCGCTTAAGGGACAAACTAATCACAGTTTGACTAGCCAGTGAGAGCAGCAAGCCAGGAAGATTATCTTCCCTCACTCTTTGTGCATCCTAGGCCATCCAAAGTCACCAGGTTAAGAATTTCCTGCAACAATACCCTTTCAGCAAATTCAAAATCCTCTGTGCTTTTTCATCAGGTAAAGGATCTTCATTCTTCCCTTGCTCTGTCCTCTTCACCAGAAGGGCTTAGCCTGCCTGCATCCCCCAACACCATCTCCACACTCTACTCCCTCCCCACACTTTGGCCAGGAGCATGAGCTTCCCCACCACTCTCCTGGCTGAGGACAGGCACACTATCTCAAGCTTTCTGCCTTGTCAGCAGCCAGACTAGGAAGTTCTTGTAAGTTTTCACTTCTAACAGTTCAAAAGGGCTCCCCGTAATTAGTCTTGCTTCCAGACATTGATTCCAGTCATGTCTTTCTCTGAAATAAATGACTACCTGGCTGGTAGCCCAGCGGAAGTGTCTGGATGGATACCAAATTACGTTTCAGAAGCCAAACAGATTACTCACTATAAGCTATAGCCTCTCTCTAATATTGTCTCTAGGAAATATTCCTTCCAACCCTTTCTTCTGCTCTCTCTGCTTTTTCAGTATCTGCTCTTCTTATCACAGCATCATATTGGGAACTCGTGTTGAGTTTCTTGTCTGCTTAGAAATCCCAGGTCTCACTTATTTATTATCTAGCAGGATATTAAACATATTAGAAACATTCAAATTTTGTTTAAATGACTTGTCAAACTACCTATATTTTTTTATAAACCTGTCTTCTTCTATGTTTCCTGCTACCCTGGTCTTTGTGCCATCTGTAAAAGCTGTTGGTAATGATCAGTCTTCAAACCTGTGATGAAAATTCTGCCAAGTTTGGCCAAACCCTGCAGAACCCACCAACACTACCTTCATTCAGTGAGGTGAGGCCAGGTGGTCTGAGGTCCTGTGATGAATTACTATCAATCCATTTGATGCTTGTGTACTGATAATAGTAAGGTGTCAGATGTTGGATCAGGTGAAGAAAGGTAAAGAGCTACATACTGCACAAAGTATAATACAGCTAGACATTTAGTTTAACTGCCAAAACCATGATTTCATAAAAGAATGAAATCATACCAACTGCAAGTAATAGGGAACAGGTAATTCAGTTAGGTTGACTCTTCTAGAGCTTTATTTTTCATTTCAGAACAATATAAATTAATAAAATTAGAAAAATAATTTAGAGCAAATTAACAAGTAATCTTTTGATATTATCAAAATCTAATATTCATTTAAACCAATATATTGAATCAATTTAATTTTTGATACTTTTTATATTTTCATTCTCATTTGGAATGAATGATGGAGAAAATTTAAAAACAATCTGGAAAGGAGTTTATTTTATATGACATTTCTTAACAGACTCTTCCTGTTACATAAGATGCTATTCGGTTCGATGAATATAAGCATAAAAATGTATTACTAGTTGTATTTTTTCTTCAACATAAGACTAAGCAGAGGAATACAAGCTTTCTCTTTTCCCTTAGGAATGAATCTACATATCTGTGACACAGCCTCTTATTAAAAGTGTTTCTGAATGTAGAAAATTATTCAGTTCACTGGAAGCTCAAAAGATAATTTTAAACGAAACACAGGATAGGCTATTAAAGATCCTGATGATGGCAACTGCTCTCAGTAAATGACTTCAGGAATAATTGAGGTAAGGCACCTAGAAAAAGTGAATTTGGGAGAGGTAAGAGACAGCATCTCTCTGAGTTTTTACCAGAGTTAGTTTATGGTTTTGATGAGAGTGAATCCAGAGTTAAAGTTGTAACCTTAGTCAGGGGAATTTTCTTCCCTTCCAGCTGACACAAGAAAGCACCATTTTCTTTAAAATCAGCACTAAATTTTACAGAAATAAAGTCAGGAGGGAGGAGGAAGGGAGCAAAAAGACTTTTTGCTTCCAAGGACAAGTCTTATTTATCAACTTCAGCCAACTGTTTCACTTCCAGAGATAACTTCTAAGACTTCAGAGGTACAGCTAATCTCAAAGTAAAAGGTTTGAGGTTGAGATAGTCTCCCATCATGCCAAGACACACATAGCTGTATAACTTTATTCAGGTGAGGTCAGGTAATTTCACCTGGTTTCTACAAAGCCATTCCATGCCTCTTCTCCTCCTCCACAGAGAGAAGACTGTGCTTCCCACGCCGTATCTGCATTTCCCACCAGTGCAAGAAGCAACATGATGCCCCCTTTCTCTCTCACTCTCTCCCCAAGAAAAGCCGCGGCCGCAGGAGACCATTACATCCCGTGTGCTGCGGCTCGGCGTGAGCAAGGCACTGTCAGCCCACCCGGCCGGCTGCTGGCCTGACAGCAGGTGCCCTGGGGCTGGTACACGTGTCCTACAGCTGATGCGAACATGGGGAGAGTTCCTGCAAACCATCCACACCGTGAGAGCCGACCGCAACAGGCATGCAAAGAGCGCAGGATGCACTCACTGCAAACTTATTACAGAGCTCTTTCTGCACACTAAAAATAACCACTCTCGATGTGCCTGAGGGGTCTGAGGGTGCTTACAATAGCCCTGGTCTTGCTCTTTTAGAATTTTTAGTCATTGGGCTTTGGCTTTAAATATAACAGTTGCTGTGTGTTTAAGACAGCGAATACCCGTATCTTCATTTTATGCATGAGGAAAGCAAGTCACAGGGCCGTGAAGGACCTTCTCAGGACAGGAAAAAGTGTTGAAGCCTGGTAGGAAAACCAAAGGAAGAATCCAGGTCTCCTGAGACATGGTTTAAGAGGCCGTGCTGCCACCACCATACTAAAGTACCATTCCCATTCTGCCTTCAACACAAATCTCTATTTACAGGAGCTGTACCAAACTCTGCTACTTTTCCTTCAGGAGCTCATGCATGTTGTCAAAGTGCCATTCTCCTGTTGGTTTTCCCTCTGAGGGAACTCTGAAAGGGTTTTCCCTCTCAGCAGAAACACACCCTACCACACCTGAAGGAGATTTTGGACACCCAGTACTCTGCATGCAGGCTGCTGAGATGCTGACTCACTGGTCTCCATAAGCTTCTTCAGCAGATCTTGTGGAGAAGCAGTAAAACTGCCCCTGTGGACATATTAAAGCAAAGAATAGGCCAAGGCCTGCCTACACCACAGCTTATGGCTGAATTTGAGCCTGATTCTGAGGCATCTCAAGACTATTTGGAGTCTCCTGAATCTACCACAGCATTGATGCTTCAACATTTTCACTGAGAGTCTCAGAACAAAAGAGGTCTTGCTTGTGTCACCCAAAAGATGACTCGGTGTCATCCGTGAACTGGTCAGGCAGTTGGACTAGATGATCATTGTAGGTCCCTTACAACTGAACTTTTCTAACAATCTCAAGTGTTGGTTAAAAGAGCAAAGGGAGGAGAGCCAGGCCTGCATTGCCTGCTGGTCTAGAAGGAGTTAGGAGGATGAGAGAAGATCTGGAATTCAGAGAGATGAGAAACAGCAACGAGGGGCCTCACACAAACCTGTGCTCAGCTGGAGGGTAAAGAAGAGCCACAATTTGTTCCCATCCTCCTTTAGAGTTGTGGCAGCTGGACAAGAGGCAACATGGGATGGCTGGAGGATGTGATCCCCCTCTCTCTTGCCACCTTCTTTCACAAACTTCACACACACTTTGGCTTTCCACAGAAAAAGACACCACTGCAAGCTACGTTTTTTAATGGGTCACGAAAAACCCATTTTGAGATGCAATCATGCAGAGAATGGATGTGAGGGAAAAAGAGAGGGAGATGAGAGATTAGGACAAAAATGAAAAAGATATACCTCTTGCATGAACATTTAGAATATTTCAAAATCATAAGAAATGTTTGAAACTGCAGATGTGTGTATACATGCACTTCAGCTAATGATTCTAGCAGCGTTTAAAGCATTTGCCACAGAGAAAACCTAGGAGAGGGGGATATTGAAAAAAAAAGAAAAAGAAAAAAAAAAACCCAGGGATTTTTTTATAAGGTTTTTTTTTTTTTTTATAAAAAAAAAAAAAAAGGGCAATAAAAAAATCCCTGGGTTTTTTTTTTTTTTTGATCATGTAATCAAGAGATGGACCAAGAGGGAACTGGAGCAAAAGGCTAATGCAGGAACTGGTAGGAGAGCGAGCCATAGCTAGCTAAACCCTCACAAAAATAATCTTAGGAGGGTAACCAAAGGAGAGAAAAAAGGAAATACGTATGCACGAGTATAATCCATATATGCTAACTTTTGGGTTCTGGCTAAGGTTGAATTTATTTCCACTGCCCAGGCCAGTTAATCAACTGTCATTATTAACAACTGATGGCTTAGAAAATCTCTGCCTTTGCAGCTCTGTGTGTGTCAAGTATGGAGTCTCTCTTCTTGCAAGAGAAATACAAAAAGAAATGAAATCTCTACTCTGAATGAAGGGCAAAAGGGCATGGAGGGGTATAAAAATTACAGCATCACAAAGCTGGAGCAAACCAGTTTCTCCATTGATCACAGGCACCTTTATTTATTGCACTGACTGTTAAACGGAATCTTGTCTCCATTATTCAAGAATATTCACCTGGTTATGACTCATCTTTCGTAAAGTACCTCATCAGTAACTTCACTGCTTCTAGTTAACTTCCCCCTGTATCAACTCTGAAGTTATTTGACCATCCTGCAATTGCTTGGCCCTTATCATGCATGCTTTACGAACAAGATCCCTTCCAATACCTCCATTCTTATTTCTGTGTACAAGCTGATTCCACTTGAGCAGTGAATATTCCACAATACTTTTTTTTTTTTTTTTTTCAGAATTTTTTGCAGGATTCAAATGGACCGTGAAGCAACAGTCCAAAAAGTTACATGATTTCAGTCCTCTTGGTTGTTCATTATTGCCCTGCTGATCTGCACTGTTCAAACATTTTTATAAATTGCAAAGGAAAAGAACAAAAAGAGAGTGAAATCATAGTGCAAGCTAAAATATACACCAATACACAAGTGTAAGTGCAAGTGTAATTATTGGTGCATTTCACTAAGTGCTTTAACATGAAAAACTGCTTAACACAGATACCCAGCTTTCTCCTCTTTCCTGAAAAACAACAGGAAAGATATTTCAGCATCTGCTTTGCTTTACTTCAGGCCAACACCAACAACTGGATTTAAACACCACTAGACCGAGAAACAACATCCCTTGCCTTACATTAAGCATATCCACATATCTTTATCGCTTCCTTTTATTCCCACCTTGTTAAACAAGCCACCGGGTGACAAGGCAGCAATGTATAAGTGTCCAGGCAACTGGACACAGAAGCCATTCCTCGGGGACTCCTCACAGGGGAAAAAAGCTGCCTTGCAGAAGTTTCTTTCTTCCACTTGAGCTTTCCCTCGGATGCGAGCAGCCTCTCATCCCTAGAGGGCACCCGATGAACGCAGCTCCGGGGCACAGAGCGCCTTTCCCGCAGGCTGCAGGATTTATCACTTTTAAACAGCTTCTCCCTTCTGTCTCTAACTGCACGTCCAGGCAAACTGCTGGCACTGGAAAGGTTTGGGTCATTCCAGTTACTTTCTTCCAGCTCCTCAAGTAAGGACTCCCAGAGAGCTTCCATAAACCAACCCCCTCCCTCCACTGCCAAATTTAGGGACGGCCATTTGCACCTCTTCCAAAGCCCCTTACCTTATGATGACAAACATGACCAGAGAGTTTCCCACCAAGCCGACAACGAAGACCACCGAGTAGACAGCAGTGATGATGATGGGGATAGCGGGGGAGATGCTGGTGTGGTTGTGCTGGGTGTCCCCGAAAGTCCCGGTGGCATTGCTGTCGTAGTCCGCCCAGCCCAGGAGCCAGCTGCTGCTGGTGCTGGGGGGACGACAGGGCCCCGGGGAGCAGGTGGAGTCCAGCTCCTCCCGGAAAATCTGCACGGGGGCATCCATAGGGGCACAGCCCCCACACAGGAGGCGAGAACGCTGGAAAGAGGGAACAGAGGGAAAGAAACAGAAGTGCTGTCACAGCCACTGGACTTTAAGACCTCCAAAATTTGTACATGTTAAGGGGAGATCTGCTGCGATGGGAACTGTAATTTGCCAAGCAGAGATTTAAGCAAATCACATTCATATTAAATAATTACAAGTTTTACATCTCGCTATGTAATGGGTAAATGCTGCGCCTCCAGGTGCACAAGGAAAGTTTTCCTCCACTTTCAGAGATTGCACAGAGAAACAAATCAGATGGGAAACAGCTCAGATCCACCCCCACACTTTAACCCTGTCTCTCCCATCCTCCATATTTTAAGTCAAACAGTATCCTAATGACAGGGGGTCCTTACTGCCCAAGCTCTGCTATAAAGAGGGGGAGAGAGAGAAACCTCTATGCACATCTGCTTTGACATCCTGCTCTGAGTTATTTTTTTCCAAACCCCATACCTTCTTTCAAAGAAGAGACACATTAATGACACAAAATACCTCTTTCAGTCCAGGAAAAGGAGCGGAGTCCTCAAACAGATGTTCTTCGCAGGAAAAGAAAAAAATAAAGCAGCTCCCCTCGGCTCCTGGAAGTACCACCGACCTTTTAGGACTTTTGAACCTGAGGCATCTGCGCCTTCGGAGAGGCGTGCTGGCAGCGGAGCCGATTCTCAGGCATGAGCTGCGACGTGGTAGCAGCAGTTGCTGCTGTTCCAGCTCCCACCACTTCTCCTTTTCCCTCTCAGGCTTCCTCTGCCTCCCTCTCACTCTGCCAGGGCTCCAGCAGCACTCTGCACTGATGCACACGTTCTCCTCTGTCTCTGTCCCTGCAGCTCAGAAGCTCACATGACTTCTCTCTAAACACTGAGAGGCAGATAAATTAAAAGAAAAGCAAAAAAAAATACATTCTGCAATGAATGAATGCTTATTTTTAATACACTTTTCTGAATTTTCTTTCCTCATTTCCTTTGCCAGGCCTCAAGCAGTGATCCTCTCTGCCTTATTGAATCCCACATGCTTTTACAGATGCTGAATAAACCAGGAATTTTCAGTTTAGATGCCTTGCCTGGTCCATCAGCTCTTTTGTGCCTCAGCTTCACACGTGCATGCAAAACACTTCTCACTGAGTGGCTGTGACCCTGCTCCTTTATACCTGCAACTCAGAGGAAAGTCAGAAGCTGGCTACCAAAGCAGAGAGAGGCACCTCAATTACTGTCCTTAGCTTATTCAAGCCACCCCACACGGAGTGAGAAGCCAGGAATTCCCTGTAGCGCTGCTGGAGCTCTGCTCTCCCCAGGCTCCAGCCAGGGATGGAGGGATGGTTTGTGCAGAAATCACACCCCTCAGAGCTTGTGCCTAATATACTCCATCAAGCAGGGTTTGGGAACACACCAATCTGTGTTCAGGATATCCCTTAATTTGCAAACAGATCTTGAAATCCCCACCGGGAGTCCCTCTAAATGGCAAATCGGAGAGGTGAGGCAAGACCCTGAGTTGTTCCCACTCCCTTGGAAGAGGTGAGGAACAGCCAGGCTGGCTGCTTCTCAAAACACGCAGCAGGAAAGCAGGTCTCTGCGAGGAACAGCAGCTGGTCATGCCTCCCGGGGCATTTGGTGAAGCCTAGATAGCCGGGAAAGGGCTTGTGGGTTTCCTTCATTCTTTTCTAATGCTGAAACTTTAGTTTGTGGTCCTCTTGTTGAGTGTGGCCAGGCTGCAGTTTCTATTTCCAAAACGTATTTCTTTTGTAAACCTATAATCAAGATGAGAAATTATGTCAGCTGAAGAGTCAAAAGTCGTGAAGGAGGATTAAAAGGCACAGAATTTCCTCTCTCAGAGGCAGAGGCTTGTGCAAACGTGGTGATGGCTTTGATTGTGGTCAGTGCTTTCTCCAGAACATCAGCATCTGCTCACTATCATCTGTATAGAGCTGTCTCAAAGTTTCACCCTTAATGAAGAGGTAAAAAAATGCAATCCTAACATAAAATGTACCCTCCATCCTGGTTTTTATCCTTTGCGACACATGGGCTTTTGCAAATGTACTGAAGGGAATTGCTACTGCTGCTTCTTTGCATATATAGTTTTCCTTGGCAATTTTCAACTTCTTGTTAATATTTTCTTTGGACTTCTCCACATTCTAAAATTAAACTATACAGGAGAGCTGTTAAGGTAGCAATATTTTAGCATTCATCGATCATTCATCTCTTATGAGCAATCATTTTGTTTGGATAAGCACCTTAAATTCGAGCATATGCAGCTGCAAAATAATCAATAAAATGGATTTTAAGAGTTAGAGGAGAGGGAGAAAAAGCAACAGTTTGTCACTCTGCAGTTGCTACAGGTGGATCAGAAACTTCTATATGAGGAAGAAAAGTCCGTTATTGCTCTGCATAAATCTAAAGCACAGGTGATATAGTAAGATTAATAGAGACTCAAAGTTTTTTCAAGCATCAGTGGCTGGACACTAAGCTACTCTTTCTCCAGCTAAATTCTGTGCTGAAACTCCCCAGTGATGTTCGAGTTAGCACAATAAAGATGTGCTCTCAGCTGCGGTCACTGGCCCTTAATGGAGTGTGCGTGGTAACTACATGGCACTGGAATGAGGTGCAGGTTGATCACAACACTGCAAATTAGGGGGTGAGCCAGAGGCAACATTTAAGTTGCCTGGTGCTTTCTGTCTGTGTGTGCTCCACGTTGGAGGCTCAGCTCTGGCTCTTGGTTGCTGGAGGCGTTTGCAATCAGTAGAAAGCGAGCACTTGGGCTAAAGAAATGCTTTTCTTCTGAAAGTCAAATCAAATTCACATAAACTGTTAAAAATAATCTTTCCCTTTGCTAACTTGATGCAAACTTTAATATCTGGTTTATCAGCAGTAGCTAGTCATGCCGCAGGTACTGGAAACACCTGCAATGATATGGAAAGAAAAATGACATCAAAAGAAAAAACAAGGGCAGAGGGAGAACCACGCTCCATCCCCATCTTCCTCTCCTCCAACAGGTAACTGCTCAGTGCCTCTGAGCCCTTCCCAATGGTCCTGCAAAAAAAGCCAGGAGTCTCCTGAAGCCACGAGGGAAGAGAAGGAAAGGGTTTGCAGGTGACCTAACGCAGCCTGTCCACACAGCCGTGCCAGGAGACCCTGTTCCCTCTGAGGGATTGCATTAGACAAAAGACCTTGTTCTTTCAAGGGAAAGCAAGAAAAGATTTAGGGAAGAAAGCATAAAAGCACAGTCTCACCACTCAGCTACAACTTTCCTCCATCACTGTTGTTACAAACCTGTGGCTCACATGCCCCCCAATTTTTTAACCGTAATACTGTAAAGCCACCTCACTGAACTTCAGGAAACACAGCAGAAATCACCTGGACTTTTTGCACTAAAAATACAAAACTATATATCAAATTCTATATTTAGGGGACATTGTTTAAGTTGTGAATTCCAGCCCTTAAAGATTTAAAAAAATGCCACCTTCAGCTGTCCAATACCTAGGCACTACAATACGTGTGCTTTTACACTACCTTTGTTTTCTTTTCCTGGACTCTCCGCCTCATTCACAGATCAGCTACAAACTATTGCTACATTTAAGGGGAAGGACAACCATCAATTGGGAATTTTGTATCTGTAAAGTGTTTTCTTTCACAATCGTAATTAAACTCTTTGAATGAATAAGGAACACGGGTGGAGGGAGATATGTGATATTTAACAATAGCAGGTGGGAAGGGCTTCAACGTTGTCTTTTTTATTACCAACAGCTAAAGTAACGAGCTGCCCCCATCAGCATACTGCTTCAAAACCTTAACAATGTGCCGGGACATTAATTCAGCCCTGACTCAGAGGTAAGAACGAACCGCACTGAATCACCGGCACGACTCTGCGTGGCACCCGCTCACCGCGCCGCAGCTGCGTCCCTCCAGCACATGCAGGCTTCAAGTGAAAGCTGCCTAGTTGCCGACATGGTGTCCCTGAAGACCATGACGCTTTCCAGGTTTAAGTTAAATTTTCAAAAGAGGGCAGAGCTTGAAGTTCAGCTATGAATTGGACACTTTGATATGGGATCGTTAGCAGAAGTCACTTTTTATTCTAGAGGTTGGGAGGGAGGTCAGATGAGTTAAGTGGAGCAGGCTATCAAGATGCTTTTTTTAGTTCATAATTGGTTTTGCTACCTGATTGACCAAAGGCTACAATGACAGTGAACCTGAGTAACGGGAGGAGGTGCTGGAAATGCTTTCTGGTGGCTCCAGTTGCCAGGGAAACAAAGTTCTCCTCTCTCTCCGTATCCAGAAATGTTAGTGCTCCATGTGAACACAGCTCTCTGGAAATGATGCATTTTATCCTCTTCAAAGACCAGCAAAGGAGGGTAAGGGGGAAAAAAGAGGCAGGAGAGCATATGTAATATTTCCGAAACAGCTTTTGTACATCTATTTTGGTAATAGCAGACTAAATATTCAGCATAAGACTTGTGTTTTGTTTTTTAGTTGTAGATGGCAGAAGTTTGTATACATTTATATATTATAAATTACTAGCACAGATCTCCATTCCCACCAACCCAATGAAACCCTGAGCACCGGGACAGCCTCTGTGGCCTCTCCCAAGACATGTCCACCTTCCATGGGAAAGTCCTTGGGAGGGTATGGAGAGACCAACCACCCTCAAACTGCCAACTGCAGGGAGCTACTGGGCAGGTGTTGAAAGGTTTCTCACCCCAGGACTTTAAAAGGGGGGTGGGTGGCACAGACAAGAGGTCACTGGCAGCACGGAGGTCAGCGGCTGGGATTAAGGAGTTCTGCAGGTCCTAACAGGAGGCCACCTGCTCCGCTCTGCTGTCGCCCTGCCCCTCCCCAGCAGCACTCCCACCACAGCCGGCCGTGGCACACAGGCCAGCGGCGCGGAGCAGGGGCAGAATTGTCAAAGCAGGTCACCACTTTGCCATCTTCTCTGCATTTCTTTCCATCAAGGTCCTCGGCTGGAAGCTTTATAACTTCCCACTTTACTGAGGCAGGCTACAGCTGTGACTCTCGGAGAAGACGCAAGGACGCTGAGAGCGGCTGAACGTGAGCTAAAGAACAACTTTGAGTGCTTCTCTTTAAAAAAGAAAAATTGCAGTATTCTTCAGATATCCGTAGAACAGATACAGATATCTGGTCTACAGAGCAGCTCATCTGATATAGATTTTTTTAATTAAAAAAAAACCCCAAACAATTAAGTCTCTCTAATCATTATTTACAATTATTTCTCCTGTGGGGCACTATCAGTTAATCATCTTTCGCAGCAAGTTGTCTTCCCAGCATGTGTAAGCACGGTTCTGCTGGTAGCTGGTACGCTGCTCCAGGGAAGGAATGGGGATCAGCTAACACAACCCAAACTTCCACCCAGCTTCAGTTCTGAGACATGAAGTGATGTTGATGCCATTGGTAAGTTTTATGGGAATAAATAAAAGCCACTTTAAGATTAGCCTAGTCATTTAGTTTTAGGATGATCCCAATGGATTGTGTGGGATAAGTACTGACTTCTCCCCAAAGAGCTCAAGCTCCTGCAGTGCCTTCTCTTTAGCTTTTTGACAAGAAAAGAAAGATGATTAATTTTCAGGAGGTAAGAACTGTTTCAATTATATGCCAATGGTACCCAAATCTTGTTGGCTTTTTCTGATGCCTGGCAGAAGTAAGAATCAGACTGAAAAATTATGTAGCTGAAGCTAGAGGAAAGTGAATTTTACATACACAGCCCCTAAATCTTGCCCCTCCCACCTCCTCTGCCTCCTGTTTTTGGCACCTTCATTCATACATAATTAACGGCTTAAACACAACAGTACTATTAGTCGCTCAGTCAATGCCGCAGAGAAACTACTTGAGCTGCAGGAGAGAACGGCGTATCAATAGTGATGCTGAGGGTGACGAGTATCAAGAAAAATCAGGCGTGGAGGCCAAAGCTTTCCTCAGTGCAGGAGGAGGAGCGAGGTGGAAGAGGGATTACTTAAATACACGTGTACCAGTCATACACACGAAACAAACCCTGAGTTACTTGAGGTTGTTTGGCTTTATTTGAGCAGCACCGAACAACGGGTTAAGAACTGGCAAGCAATTACTTAAACGCAAGGGTCGGGGAAGCCCCAAAATTGTCAAACTGCACAGAGGGCCCATTTAGCCGGGGGGAGAAAAAAAAAAAAAAAAAAAGAAAAAGAAAATCTCTC
>VXBL01003932.1:407279-439353 GCA_013400195.1 Aramus guarauna
GGGGGGATCTCTCCCCAGAACCCAACACGGGCCCCGTACGAGACGGGACGGAGCGCCCACGGGAGGGGGCAGCCGGCAGCCGCCCTCAGCGCTTTGCAGAGCAAACAGCAGAGGGTGTCGGTGCCCCACACGGTGCCGCCAGGCGAAGCAGCCGCCCGCCCCCCGGAGACCTGTGTGTGTCCCGTCCCCCCCCGCCCCCCGTTCCCCCGCCCGGGAGCGGGTCGCTGCCCCGGCCGGGCTCCCCGCGCTGCCGCCGCCCGGGGCGGGGCGGGGCGGGAGGTGCCGCAGACAGCGGGGGGTGAGGCCCTTCGCAGCCCTCTGCCTTCTTCCCTTTGCTCGGCACTATCCTGCACCCGTATTCATTTATTACTCTGCCCCCCCTCCCCCCGACTGGAGTTATAATTACTCAGCGGCGTCGAGCAACAGAAAGGCCCATATTTTAAGCCTTTTGCAGCTATTTGCTTCAGCGGATGAAACAGCACCGTCTGTTAGAAGGCAACGACAGACATTTAAGCTCATGTTTAGAATGTCACAAAGAGGACAAACCGGCTTTTTACACTGTGTTGTTTGATGCTGTTACTAAACTGGAGATTACTAAGTGTGAAAATGAATCTGAAAACTGGTGCCAATGTTTTGCAGCATATGGAAATGCGCCTCCTGAGACATTTGTTTAAATAAGCGATACAAGAAGAAAGTGAGCCTGGGATCAATTTGTCAATTGCTCACAGCTGAGTTGGGTATCACACTCTTGCTTCGCTTAGAAGTGGGTCACATAAAATACCAAAGTCTGGTTTTATCGCCATTACTTACTGTGTGTAGTGCCACTAAATTCAGTAATACTGCTCATGGAGTAAAAATACCAAGGTAAAAATTTCATTTCTAAAAGACGAGGAGGAGGGGAAGGAAAATAAAATCCCTATAGTATAACATAAAAAGTTGCAAGAGCAACCCAAGCTGACCAAAACGTACAGAAGGAGAAAGTGTTGACTAGGCATCATTAGTGTGAGCAAGTGGCACCAAAAAGACTAAAGACGAAACTAAGACACCAACTAAGATTTTGGCAGGGGAACTAAAGACACGAACTAAGACTTTGGCAGGGGAACAAAGAAAATCATCAAAGGCTTAGACATTACACTGAAATATATACCCCATGACTGGGTTGTCATCACCTTTTTTCTGATTTCACCTCTTTTACTGTTAGTGTAACTGCCTATTATTATAAATTATTAGGATATTCATAAAGTAAATGGCATCAAGGCAGTTCCTTTTTATTTGAATAAATTAGAATCCCATACCAGCTAATTTTCTAAAGTACTTTTCAATTGTGCTAAAAGAAGATTACTAATTGCTTTAGGTTGCTAATTGCTCTGCGTACTGAAGGATCATTTTTTTTTTAGGAAATGCAAAGATCCTTTGAAACCTCAAGAAAGCATTTTAGTGCCCAGTGGGTTTATTTTCATTGTTTCAATAGCACGCTTTGTGTGAAGACACCAGTGTGTCTTTACTGCCTGGGACTTCTTACTTGCTCTGTCGTGCAAAGCGGCACAAACTGCTGCTTCCTACCAGCAGGGAGAGTTGGCCAGTCAGGCATTTTACACAGCTGGCTGTTAAAAGATGGAACAATCTGGATTTTTTCCACACAGGCTATTAAAGGTGAAGGTATTAAACACTTGTGTAAGTGCTTATTTCGTATGACACAAACAAATCACCGATTATCTTTGGAAAATAGGAGACATGCGTACAGCCTGGAATGTTCCTGATAATGTAACCCTTTGGTTCACTCGCATCCTACGGACAGAAACTCTCCTAAGAAATAGTCACCTTAGAGAGACTGAACCCAGCAACCAGGTTACTATGCAGATGTGCAATTTCTAAGAAAATCTGCATCATAACTAAAACTCATGTTTCTCTTAAAATTTACTTACAGGTAACCAGAACATAAAAAGCATTTTATAGAAGTGTCATTCAATGGCTCTAAGTAATTTTGCACAACAAACAGTCAAATTCCTGTCCTGTGATCAGCTGGCAAAGGCACTGTCTTGTATAACAGGTTTTTCTCAAGCCAGTAAAGCTCAAGATCTGCAAATAACCCATCAGAGACTTCCAAGTTTCTTGAACACAATTTTTGTAGAAACTATCTATTTGGATGGCACTTTATTGCTGCCAAAGATGGAAGATGGATGCATATATACAAATATAGGGAGTGTGAGAGAGATGGAACTCCAGCAGCTGAGTCTGGCAAATGAATTGGTGGCTAGGGTCACAGAAACAACCCATCTTTAGGCTTTAGCCCTTCTTCTTGGAGCCAGTCCATTGTAGATAAACAAATATTCAGAGGAAGACAGACTGCTGTCTAGTCTAGTAGCTAAAATTCTTGCTAGACATGTAGAAAGCCAAGGCTCGCTTCCTTGCTTCAAACCAGTTATCATAACTGTCTTGGTCTCCCACGTGCTGGCCAAGAGAGCCTGTCCCTGTTGTGTTCCACCAGTAATGTGCGTGTTTTCGTCCGGAACATTCCCATTTAAATTGCCAGTTTCTTCAGTAACCTGTAAATTCTAGGAATAAAATTTAACTATTTCAGCATAAATGATAAAATCATCTTGCTAAATTTTTAGATGTTAATCTGAGTGTCTTACTTCAGTCATTCAAACCTGAAATTTTGACTATAGATTTCAACATATATTTACCTTGAATTTTACCAAGTGTTTACAGGGTGTTGCATAGTTTAAAGCCACACGATGCTTGTAGAATGCTTAATCTACCTCTTAAATCCATGAAGAGTTAGGAAAGTCTCAAAACCTATTCAGGTTAAATTTACACTGTTAGCAGTCAGTAATAAATTCAGACACAATTATGCATCCTCTAGCAAGATAAGTTTATTATTTATGATGTTAAAATTTATATAGAAGAGACTAAAAGTTGTAAGGAAAAACTTTGAGATAAACAGCGTCCTACTGTTCTGGAATAGTCAGGCAAGTGTAGCAGAATTAAAATGTTTGCTGCAGCATTGTAATATCTGTATCCTACTAATGCTGCATGGCAGTGACCCCCACACTACTGTTTCATAAATGACAACTTACACATGTCATTTCAGAAGAGACTTTCAGAGATCATCTTAGATGATCACAGGGATGAATCCTGGTTCCACAGAAGTGAAAGTCTGGGTTTTATTGACAGGTCTACTGAGTGCAAAGGATCATGATGAGGTGTTCTTTATGGTTTTTTAGAACAATGCAGGATATCTCTTGTCATTAAATTTCCCTCCATTATTAGAGAGGGCTGGAGCACAGGACCAGCTTTTAGGAACTGAACAGGATGAAAGAGAGAAGAGCTGTTCTTCTACAAGAGGGGTGACACTAAATTTTGTGTATAATCTGGACAATATAAGAATGAACCATTTGAAAGCAGACAGGATCAAACAGAGGCCTCTGCTCTTGTACCTTTGTTTCCTCTGAAAAATAACCGAAACAGAAGGAGCCAAAGACTGCTGCAATGAGTTACATATCTGGGTTTCCATGTGTCTTGGGGGGAAAAATAGCAGATAAGCTGTTCTTATAATTAGATTTTCTCTTCTTTTAGGTGTCTATGGCAACAAAATAACCAGGAATCTTCAGAGTTCATGGTCACTGCTGCTGTTCAGCCCAGCCCCACAGGTAAGATCAGTCCCACCACCCCTGGAAGTGCTTCACGCAGGCACGCCGGGTTTTAGGTGAAGGTCCTCTTTCGTGGATGTTGCCATGGAAGCTTCTTAGTAACTCTGCTCCAATAAGCCTTTACTGTGCAATTACCAGCTGGCAATTTGGCTCAAAAAGCCTACAGTCTCTCGGCACTGCAATTAATCTGAAGACCTGCGGCACATTTCAGCTGACACTGGTATTATGTGCCCATGGTTTGCCTTGACTTGTTAGCGCTCCATTCAAACTGCTGGTTTTCCCGGTCACTCGTTCTCCCTGTAATTCCTCCTCCCTAGCTGCTAGTTTATCCCCATGGGTTAGTGTGTGATATGAAACAACTGTATCTTATGGAAGAAATCATAAAGAAAAACAATATTTAACTATAAACTATGGTAACTCAACCATTTCTGTGCATCTAAGGTGACAGTGAAAATCAGGTGAAATAATAATCTCATTTATATAACGTGAGCTTTCTACAGAGGCAATTTCTGCAGCAACTTATTTCAACAAATTGAAGGCTAGTTTCACTTAGTATTATTCTTTCACAGATTTTATCACTTGAAAAGATAAGTAAGAATTTACCATTTCCAGATTAATAATTTCTCCTGGAGAGAAGATATTTCTGGGAAAGGATTCAGGTTCAACATTTTTTAACTTATGTACCATATATACACTCAGTTGCTGCTTTCACTCTGTGATTACCCCACGTTGCTTTAGAGCAATGCACTAAACAGATTTTGGAGTATACTCCACTAAAACAATTTTCATCATAATTACATGTCCAGGTAGGTAGAGGATTTTCAAATCCCTCAAGTCTTCTTCTATTTCCCTCTAGGCCTTGTTTTGTGCATAACTGGACACAATTAAATAACTTCTGCCAGCAAAATTGTCTGAACCAGCCCTGTGTGGCCAAAGAAGGGAAATGTCGCTGGTGATGGGGACTTTCTGTATTTTGTGCATTCTGATTAATTCTAGCACAATGTTTTACAAACTGCTTAAGCACTGCAATACTGCTGTGAGGCAAGTACAGTAAAAAAGACTCTCCATCGGTAAGATGGAGAAAACACATAAAGGTTATACTATGCTTCCAGACATACAGAAGCAGTCGATAAGAGGGCCAGAGCAGATTCTAAAGTCCCTTCTTTATTTCTCTACTTATTTTCTCCTTCACCAGATCATGTATCTGGCCTTTCTGCAAGCTTTTCTGTCATTCCTCTTCCTAAAGTCTTTTCCCTGTGTTTAATATCACTGGCTAGTTATGCATCAGAGCTGTAAATCCTCTATGAGTCAAATAGTCCACCTTTATCAAAAGCTACCCTCTAGAGGCTGGCAGGACTTGGTCCAATTAGCCCTGTTAGTAAGACCTTACATGACATGCCTTTTAAAATAGTGGATTATTTTTCTATGATTCCAGGTCAATTAAAAAAGACAGAAAATAAAACCACACCTAACACCATATCCTGTGAAAGCGTTTATCCTTAGTATTTCACACCACCTGCATGTTCAGGAAATTAGTGGCTTTCATACACTGAATATGGCTCTTTACCATGCAGAACAAAGCAAGGGATTATGTGAGCCATCTATTTACCTCTAGACTGACCAGAATTTTACTGGTGTAAAATCCATATCCTTTATGCCAGAAAGAATTATTCATTAGTGTGCACAAGAATAATTTCAGAAACTGAGCAACAGCAGTACTAGCAGCTAATTAATGCCTCAGACTCCAGTCTTAAAACCTGTTTCCACAAATAAAAATATATATACTCAATGCATATATAATTGATAATTAGTACTTGCAGTGCTACTTTACTTTGAAAGATATGAGTAACAATTAATTACAACTATAAAAAACCAAAATATGCCATTTGCCTTTCTAGTTATCGTTTGACTTGCTAGAAGATAAACAAATTGCACACAATCTTACCAAATCTACATTTGGTATGACTTTGTACATCTTTGAGGTTTGAAAAAGATCTCTTAGGAAGCACAAATTGATACATAAGAGAGAAAAATTCTTCAAAGTGGTTTAGCCTTTATGACCTTTTCAGTGGAACCAAGAAATAAGAAAACCAGAAAGAAAGGATGATACATTTAATTCTGACACTGATATATCTATAAGGTGCAACCACCATAGATATGAAATACTTTATTCACTGTTAAATAGTTGGCTCCATAGCTCTCCTTCTACAATAGAAGAGGCACATCTTTTTGCTCCTAATATATTATAGGTAGACACATCCCTCTTCCTATGATCATCTCTCTAGACTGCACTGATAGTAAATCTTTCCATTCTTATTTTTAAGAAAGTTTTTTCTTTTGTCTTTCTTCATTTTACACTCAGCAGAAAAGAAATATTTCCCTTTTGATCAATTCTGCTGCAACTAAATTCTGTATATATAACTACTAATCTCTTGACCATGAGACCCACAGCTTAATTTCCACTATATACCTATTAAGGCCCACAAAGATAATCAGAGGGCTGGAGCACCTCTCCTATGAGGACAGGCTGAGAGAGTTGGGGTTGTTCAGCCTGGAGAAGAAAAGGTCCAGGAAGACCTTATAGCAGCCTTCCAGTACCTGAAGGGGCCTACAGGAAAGCTGGAGAGGGACTGTTTACAAGGGCATGGAGTGACAGGACACGGGGTAATGGCTTTAAGCTGAAGGAGAGTAGATTTAGATTAGATATTAGGAAGAAACTCTTCACTGTGAGGGTGGTGAGGCACTGGAACAGGTTGCCCAGAGAAGTTGTGGATGGCCCATCCCTGGAAGTGAAACTAGATGATCTCTGACATCCCTTCCAACCCAAAACATTCTATGATTCTATAATTCTGTTTGCCTTCTGATATAGGGACATAGACACACGTGGAAGATGTAATATGAGATAAGGTAGTATAATAGCTTTCTTGGTTCAAATGTGGAATTTTTACCTTCTGGAGTACCAAATTTGTCCTAACCAAACGAGCTTAGCAGCTCTTCCTCAATAAAGAAATTTGTTCTACACCTGTCAAGTGTTTCATTTGTGCAGCACATATACAGTTATATATAAAAAACCCCACTGATAGGTGATATTAAACATCTTCAGAGAGTTTTATACAGTTTTACCAACACGATCATTCCCCTTTTCCTGTAAAGTCAAATTATCAGTAGTTAAAAATCATCAAACTCACAAAAGACAGGTAATGGCTGGCTAGCAAGGAGAACACTTCCAGGATGAATAATATTTTAAAAGCATATTTAACCTACCCTGGCCTAAATATGCTTCCACAGAAAACTGGAAGAACAGAATAAACATTGAAAAAATATGCTTCTATTGAAAAATGTTCCAAATTACTTTGATGGCTACAATTATTTGGCAGGATTAAGCCATTTTGCTAAATCACTAATTTCAGCAAAATAAGCACAATTTTGTGGCCCCACTCACCTTGCCCCACAGCAGCCAACAAAAAAGGAATCCGCAGAAATCCTTGGAGAAAAAATGAGTGTGTCCCCCCTACAACAGACAAGGAAAGTCTCCTCCTGTCCCCTCCCACAGCCCCCAGTGAAGGGCTATTCCCAGAGGGTTTAAAATCAGCCTTTAAGAAGTTACTGCTGCAGCAGGTAGAAATGCTCAATCACTGTCCTCTCTGAGACACTGGTTTTCAGTTTTCAGACAAACTTTTAATATTGGATCTGTTTGGGGGTTTTTCTTCATGCTAACTTTCAGCCTTTAGCTTAATGATTTTGAGAAAAATTGGCAAAGAGAAGTATTCAGCCACTTTGGAGGACAAGGTTAGGCTCTTTGGTTTTACCTTGTCTTTTTGCTGAGGCCCTCTGGTGCTAACACATTTTAGCGGAAAGACTTCATATTTTTCAGAACGGAATCACCTTGAGCTACGAGCGCACTGCTTCTATGGAAATTTCCCCAAATGGTGCTATGTTGAAAACTTTTGGAAAATCTCACTTAGTAAGTGCCTCAAGGAGACTGGTCAGACCATAGGAAGGTGACATCTCCGTAGAGTCTGCCCGCCCTGAGAAGGTTGACTCCAGCTGAATGCAGCCATCACAGCTCATCAGGTCCTGCCCCGGTGCCGAGGCAGGAAAGAAGAAAAATAAAGAGAAGAACAGAGGCAAAGGAAGGAGGATTATAAGGCTGTGGAAACTGGACGAAGAGAGAGGCAGAGGTGGACAAAAGCAGCTGGCTGCTTGCCTGCTACCTTTACTTAGAGTAAGAAGTAATAACTATAGAACCTACATGGAAAACTGGTTGTTAACTATAATCCTTGTAGAGAGATTGCAGTCTAGGAAATTAGGCTGTGATTATTTTTAAACTTGTTAACAGAGACAGTAAACATTATTGTTTTGATTACTTCAATACTTTTCCCTACCTATTCCATTTCAGAATTCCTTTTGTAGTATACCCTTATTTTCAGTAGCCACTCAGCACACTAATGGAAGAACATACAATAAATCCAGTTGAAAATTCAAAGACTGGAATGATATCTCCCCTAGATTTCCCAAAATCCAGCCACAGGGCAGTAACTTTCAGAAGCCTGGGTTTGTCTGACCTGGAGCCACCTAAGTCTCAAGCCTCTCCAAGTCAGACTACAGGGAATTACTACTACAGGAAATTACTAGTACTACTGTTTTATGGTCTATCTTACTGCTCATCCTTTTCCTCTACAAGCAATGTCCAGCGGGACAACTCACAAGCAAAAACATTCCATAATTATATTCATGCTTTCCTCCATGTTGCCTTTTTAGTTCAGAAGTCCATAGAAAATATCATTAAATTACTTCTTTTCCACTTCATTGCAAGGTGGATAAGAAAATTAATCTCCTTTACAATCATGTTTAATAGGTTTATATACATAAAAAAAAGATGCTTTGAAGTAAATCCCACAAATAAATTGAAATTAGACTTGTAAAAAATGATCCTCTGAAGTCCTATGCTTCTCAGTGATTTCGCTGCCTTGATGTCTGCAGGTACTCAGCAGTGCAACCAATACTATCCTTGTTATCTGATGGAGTCATTTTGTTACCCCATTTGTTACCCCCATTTCTTACCTGCTTTTTTGTAGTCTGATATGGAGAACCTTTCACAGGCATGATCAAGCAAGACCATCAGTTTGATAAACATTTGTTGCTCATGGATGCCTTGGCAACTTGGTGGTTCAGCTCCACCACTGTGACATGAACTTTCTTGGCATTAGTGAAACAAAGATTTGTTCTAAACAGCAGAAAATCTGCCTTGGGTTGAAAGCTCATTTCCCTTTCCTCTGTCTTTTCCTTCTGGTTTTCTCCCTCCAAAATTATGTAGTCTTTGGTCCAAGAATGTATTTGGAGAAAAAAAAACAGACACTGCTTCAGAAACCAGCTAGGTACTTCCAGTAGCAAATAGGACTAATAAAACTGAGGTAGTAAAAGCTAGAGTAAAAATAGAGGGAAAATCCTGACCATTTTCCATTAACATTAAAAGAAAAATTATTAGTACATGAAAGATGGAAAATTTCTACACTGAATTCTTCCTAACTACATATCCTGGGGTTTTTTTGTTTGTTTTTTTGTTTGTTTGTTTTTTTAATCTTTAGACACTTTTTCACCTAGCTCTTACATGGAAAACCTTGCACATAAGTTTTCACAATAAGAGTTCGGTGAATTTCTTCTTTGCTATTAATAAAAATATCTGAATTTGGAAGAACAGTTACAATGGCAGTTGTGTGCTTATAATTAAATCTACATAAATTAACCACCATGCATAATTGTCTAAGGAAAATAACACTAATTTGGTATGAAAGCATCAGGTTTTTTTAATTTTCAAGCCTGATTATTGACATGATTTTAAAAAGTGTTTAATATTTGAAAGGGGAACCAAGGATGGATATCAAGTGGTATTTTTTAATACTAGAAAAAATGTACAGATAACAAATATTTGTTTTTGTAATGAGGCTAATGTAATCTTCGTGATTATTCCAGAATGCAAAGATATAAAGCAACATAACAGTTTGTCTAGTTTATATATATTCTACAGAGATGACATGCTTCCAGTCTAGAGAAAAATGCAGAACAACGTGTTGTTACTGAAGTTAATCAACATGCTATTCCCAGAGAACCACTGAATCTCAGAGGCAGTAATAGATTGGGAAAAATGCACTGTTCCAAGTGGATAAATGATGGCAAACCAACATTTGGAAAACATAAATTTATTAAACACTTCATCATATAGTACAGTTTTAAGTGTACTTGCTTTGGAAGGAATTAGGTGTACATCACTTCTGTCTGTTTCTACTTTCCTGATATAAATAATAAAATAGGGCACTGTGCCCCAGACAACTAGTCTAAACCAAGACAAGTCAGGGATCATCATGGAAATCTTTAAAGACTCATAAATTCTTTAAAAATAAAATAAGTTGTCCTAGCATTACTGGAACAATTCCTGTCCTGTTTAAAACCTCCTTCTTCAGCCTCTCCCTCATATGGGGCTCATACTGTACGCTCTTTTCTCCATCCAACCATTCAGTTTCACAAAACTCATCTCACATGTTAAATCCTTTTGATTATTCTTTTGACAAGCTGGGTTAATATTGGCCAATGCTTTGAAAGCCATTAGGAGAGACAGACAGACAGATACATGTGACATTTAGTTTTGTTCTTTTTACCTAAAAACCAGTAATGCAATTTGGTACCTTCTAAATTGTAGGCATTTGGTATGTAGCACAATAAGACTATGATGCTGCCAGTCATGGCATACCTTCAAAATTAATCCATTTCTTAAGGTTGAAGAGTCAAAGAAGTTAGCATTCTGAAAACAGTGTTGTTGTACCCTCCAGTTCCAATGGAGTTGAGATTTTATTAGTAGGAACTGGCCTCAGAGAAGTTAAAGATGCATAGAAGTTTCTCCTGTTAAAAGATAAATGTAAGCAGAAAAATGAGTCCCTATAGTGGAATGCACTGGAGATCTGGATTGTAACAACAGCAAAAGAAAAGAACTGTCTTCCATCAATGATCATCTAATCTATTTTCTTGATAGGTACAAAGTAATGACAGAGACTGCAACATGAATTCTGATCCACCACTTCAATCTGCCAGAAGAGGAAGATGACATTAGCTGCCACAAAAGATGAGCAATGTCTGAGCAAGGAAAATAGAAAAGGAGAGTCACTGAGGAAAAGAAAAAAATATGGAATGAATAAAGGCTTTGAATATGAGCTCAATTACAAGAAAAAAGTCAACAACAACAAAAAAACACACACAAAAAAAAAACAAAACCAAAACCAAAAACCTGTATGTGACAACAAATCCATAACAAGAGTTTTTTAGAAAAAAAAGACATGGACATGTTAGAATAGGTCCAGAGGAGGGCCACAAAAATAATCAGAGGGATAGAACATCCCTCCTATGAAGAAAGGCTGGGGGAGTTGGGGTTGTTCAGCCTGGAGAAGAGAAGGCTACGGGGAGGCCTTATTGAAGCCTTTCCATGCTTAAAGGAGAAAAGAAAGATTGAGAAAGGCTTTTCACCAAGGCCTGTAGTGACAGGGCAAGGAGCAACAGTTTTAAACTGAAAGAGAGGAGATTTATATTGGACATGAGGAAGAAAATCTTTATAATGAGGGTGGTGAGACATGGAAACAGATTGTCCAGAGAAGCTGAGGATGCCCTGTCATTGGAGGTGTTCAAGGTCAGATTGGATAGGACTATGAGCAACCTGATTTGTGAAAGATGTCCCTGCTACCTGTGCCAGGGGAGTTAGACTAGATTAACTTTAGCAGTGCTTTCCAACCCAAACCATTCTATGATTCTATAGTTTTTATGGTGTCCAAGTCTAGTTTAATAATGTAACTTGCTTGTTCAATATAAATCAAATGTATTGTTCAAGGTTTATCAGATTAAAACATGCTACCTGTAATCAATGAAGATCAATATGAACAACACACAAAAATCAGTTTCCAGAAGAAAGGAAGAAAACCACAAGCATTGTTCATAAAAATGAAACTCTTTATTAAGAAGAAAGGAGGTTTTGCACCCAAGCCTCATTTGTGGTTACTAAAGAAAGAGATCCTTTCCTCAGATATTGCTGCTACATTGAAATCAGGCGAGGGCATTGAAGCCAATGTCCATTTAGTGAAGGAACAAAGATGCTGGTTCATAGTGAAAAGGTCAAAATTAAGTAGAAAATAAGCATTGAGTATGGAAAATACCAGGGGTTTAGAATCAAATGCATTATTTTTTGGGGGAAGAAGATTGGTTAGTAGGAGCAGGAAGTGCAATAGTGAGAATACTTTTGGTCTCTGCAGATGGGAAACAAGCAATGGTCTATGACACCTAGCTGGATGATTTGAAATAGATGAGAAATCAGCATGAGAAGCCTTTGCTCCATTTGAAAGGCAGAAGAACAAGACCCTGATTATCACACAGACATTTCTGAAGACAGAATTTTCATTTATTTTAAGTAAAAGTAAGCCACTGGAATGTTTATCTCCTTAAGCATATATCAACTTATTTCTCTGTCAGTCTGTTATTTGAACTACCATTTAAGCTACCAATGAGAGAAGCTGAATTTGCAAAGCTTGTCATACCTTGGCAGGTGTGTTATATTGTTTGTTATCTACTGGCTGGATTAGCACTTCTAAAGTTGGTGCTTTGCATAACAGCTGCATGTGGAAACCAACAAGGTGGGTCACAACTTTTTGTTTTGGCTGCAGATTAAAATGAGCCAGACGCACAAAGCCTGGAGAATGTGCTGCTGCACTGAAATCCCACAGAGCAGAAAACTGCTTCATCCTAAGTAAAAGCTGACAAAGCAGTGCCGTAGCTGTTGGCCAAGCTGCTGCCATGGAAGCAGCTAAACGTCATAAGAAAAATATGGCATGTCCTTGGCACCCACTTTGCATACAGTGACGATTTGCATTTGCACCCATTTTATTAGTATGTCAGCCACTGGCCATTTACAATGAAATTTTGACAATGTGAAAAACTACACTATAATCAGACCCTTGGCTTTACCTCCATTTGAAACTGAAATTGAAAAAGAGGAGCAAACAACTTGGAAATGTTACCTGTTCTAAGGAAAGGTCGTATCTTAGTCATATCTTCAAAAAAACAGCATGATGTTGATTACTTTCAGTTCAATAATTATTTTAGCCTTGCCTTCTTGTTTAAACTCTTATTAATCAACATCATGTTATTTTTTTTAACTATAAGTCAACATTGATTTTTTTTCTTTCCTACTTAACCAGTTTTGCCTCCTTTATATTTCTAGAATTGACAGGATTGGTAGTACCTGGACTAAGCTTACAATCCACTTTTTTATTTTAGCTACATTCATCATCCATTATTTTTACTAAAGATACTTTGCAAAAAATAATAAATACTTACTTTGGAAAATTAAGTTTCAAGATCAGTAAGAAACAGGAAACAAGGATTTGAAACAGAGAAATAATTTTGGCAAAAGTAGATTACCATTTTTTCTTTGTCCAGGACTGATAAAACTGTAAGCAGTAACAGCATAGATTATATAGAGGATTTTTCTAGTTATGTAAGTTAATATAGACAGAAGGTTTTTTTACAAAAACACATTTCAAAAGCAGGCAGAAATCTTGTGAGATTCTTAAATCACAGGGGAAAGGGAGTAATCCTCAAGAATGATGGCAGACTTGCACTGAAAGTTTTCTTTGTAAAGGGTAAACTATGCAAAATAAACCAGAGAAAATATATCCTATAAAATATTCTGGAAAGTAAATTATTGTGAGAGATCCTGGTCCTTAACATAAGCTGTGAAGTAAAGCACGTTCCTTCAAAAAGGAAACTATTAAAATTAACTCAGGACCCTTCTGATCCTTGAATCAGGCATATCTGATCACAAGGCAACCAATTTTCTTCTTGACTACCTGGATTTAACAGCCTGGAAAGTTCTCACAGCTCTACTAGATGTGGTCACCATGGGCTCCCAGAGAACGAGACCCAAGAAACATTCCTCTTCTGTGACCAGCGCTGGTCAGAGTCCTGCCTGCTCGCCTATGCGTGGGGCAGGACCACAGCTCAGGAGGCCTCGAAGGGGGATTCCCATGGGATGCCCACGAGCCTGGCAGGGAGAAGGTTTAGCCAGGCACAACAGCCTGCAGATAGATCTGACGCGGGCAATAGTGCTGCCCTAAAGTGGGTAGAACAAACCTTATCATCACCTTTTGTTTAGGTGCCTTTGTGTTTGGTGTCTGCTACTACATCATGGCGCCAATTACTGAATCGGAAGCTAACAGGGGAAAATGAAGACTACCTGCCTGTTGTGGTTTAACCCAGCAGGCAGCTAAAACACACAGCCGTGCACTCACTCCCCCCCTCCCAGTGGGATGGGGGAGAGAATTGAAAATGGAAAGGAAAAAAAAACCTCATGGGTTGAGATAAAGACAATTTAATAGGACAAAACAAAAAAAGGAAGACGACGATGATACTAATACAATATACAAAACAAATTATGAACAGCATGATTTCTCACCATCCAAAGTCAATGCTCCACAAGACCCCAAGCTGATCTGTCTACCAGCCCACCCTCCCAGTTATATAGAGAACATGACATTATACGGTATGGAATAACCCTTTGGCTAGTTTGGGTCAGCGGCCCTGGCTGTGTCCCCTCGCAGCTTCCTGGGTGCCCCTGCCTTCTCGTTGGAAGGGCAGTGTGAGAAGCTGAAAAGTCCTTGGCTGCTTGGCAACAACTAAAAATATCAGTGTGTTATCAACATTGTTCTCATATTAAATCAAAAACACACCACTATGCCCGCTGCCAGAAAGAAAATTAACTCTATCCCTGCTGAAACCAGGACACCAACTCTACCCACAGACTACTTCTGCCGCTCTCAGTGGTAAGAGCCACATTAAAGCCAGCTGGATACGAGCATTCCTTCTGCCTAATCCAGCTATCCGCTATATTATTTCCACCTAGCATGAATTTATCACACTGGGGGTTTTTTGCCTTTTTTTTTTTTTTTTAATCAAGGTCTCTTTAATGTTTTAGATCTCCCCTCTGACATTTATGTGCCAGGAGCTTCCAAAATTACTTTGTGCTAACCTGTCTTCCATATTTTAAATTTTCAATTAAAAGAGAAATGCAATGAGAAACATTTAATATCCATAACAATCCACACTGCTGCCATTATACAGACAGCAAGGAGACTTGTTATCTCCTCTTAGCACACTCTACTTCCGTACAGTGCAGAGTCACAAAGTCACTGAGTCACCCTTTCCCCAACGTAGATAAATGAAATAATTCCCAAATTTCAGTTCCATATGAGATATAAATGTCTACTGCAGGACAGGAGCGCCACAGGAGACTCACAGCAGGTAACGACTCGTGTTCATACCTGGTTTCAGTACACACAGCCAAGACAACCACTGCACTGAAAAGTGCTTGACCACCCGAATCGACGGGAACATTTTGAACATTGCCAGGTTCCTATTCCATATCCATCCTAGCATTAGTGCTTGTTAGCAACATGCTATAACAAGATTCCTACACACAGAGAGTGATAGGCTATGCCTCCTGCAAACTGCCTATGCACCAAAAAGACCAGGCAGCCCACCTGCAGGGCTGGAGCTCCCCTTCAGCGCAATGACCATTTGCTGTCTCCTCAAAGTTAGTCCTCCAAGTTTCTTCTACAGTCGGTGAGAGAGACTCACCACCCTGGTGTGGGCACCAACGAGGCCGGGCTGACCTCGTGTTGGGGATGGCTACCAGATCAGGAAGTCACAGATTATTTCTCTTAAATCTAAACCAATAAATTATGAATATATAAAATCAGGTAGCTCACTTTGACGGTGAGCTTTGGAGGGGAATTCAATCCAAGCGTTAGATCAATTTGAAGAAAAGACTGAATCATACTCATGGCTATAAACATAATAACTGACATTAACTCTTCTAAAAGAAAGTATTGTTGCTAAACCCAAATGTAAAGTGTTCTCCAAAGAATGCTTGATTTAACCACACCTCTGTAGCTAAGAGGTCAATAAAATGCTTCATAAGTTTGGGGATTGCTATTAGGTCTTGATGAATAAATTAGTTTATAGCCACAATAAGCAGGTTTTATTCCTTTAAAATGTTAATAGTTTTAACAATCAAATGGTTTGTGCCATTTGATTAGACAAGTACTTTATGCCTACAAACTCTCCTAGTGTTATTCTCTAGCTTGATATTACAGTTATTCTTAAAGATGGAAGGAAAATTCTTGAGAACTGAAAATCTTCCCCCCCCTGAGAAATTCACATCAATTCAGTACCTGTTAGACTGGTGTTACATACAAAAAGTTCAGAGCATCTTCGCTGCTCTAAGCAGATTATAGTACTACAGGGGTATGAAAAATTTATTGGAGTTTCACAGACAGCTATTTTTTCCCCCCTTCTCTGGCTGGATTATGTTCTGTCTGGAGAGAATGAAGGAAGGTCTCCTGACCTTCTAAAGTTGACAGTGATTACTATGTTAAATTCCACTCTTATTATACTTATTCAACTGTATGGACCTTCTCTTTATTGTTTCTGTTTATTTTCCATGAAAATTCATTTTTAGATACAAAATTTACTTTGAAATTGCTGTAGCATTTTACTTCTCCATTGTGTCACTACATATTTACACTCGAATGTAACAAATAGAGTTTTAAATTAAAATTATTTTCATCCCTAGGAGATAAAAAAATCTAAAATATCTCCATAGTTACTTCCTTTCATTGTGTTTGGAGTATTCCCCAATTTATAGGGTATTGCAAGACTGGCATCATTGATTTTCAGTTGCTGTATCTCAGTAGAGTATGTATCAATGTAGAAATAAAAAGGCACCTTTCTAACCATCTGTACCTCAGAAACTCAACACAAACTAGAAGACTAGGAGGATTTTATGTTTTGGGGTTTTTGTTGGGTTTTTTGTTTGTTTTTTTTTTCCATTGTGACCAGGAGTAAACATTCTGTAGACTAAATCTTAAATCTTAAATCTTGCTTACAATTGAGTAATTCCAGTGTCTTTATCACCTGCTTTTGGAGACAGCTGTAACACTATCACACCTCATACAGTGAAGTTCACCAGCTCATCATCTTCTTCAGCAGAGGGTGTGTATCACACCAACTAATATTTCTTCAGCTGTGCTTGAATAAGAACAGTCATGCTTTCAAACATAACCAAAAGGTTATTTCATCTGATCAAGGTTTAACCTAGGATCTCTGGGTTTTCTAATATGGTGAATTTCTGAGGATGATAAACTAGGTAATTATAAAAAGCTAATTTGTTTCCCTACAACTGCCATTACTTAAGGCAAGGGCAAGGCAGTTTTTAATATGCTTTAATAATATGATTTAATTAACAGACATTTTCTTCCTTGTAAGATGGTCTGAGGTTGAAATCCTGGCCTCACTAAATCCAGTCTGACTGTATCCAAAATTGTCAGCCTGAAACTTCTGCCGCTGTCTCAGCCTATTAAGAATGAAAGGTGTGAGGAAAACGGGCTGCAGTTTTTCAAGCAGCTACAAAAGCTTCAGGGGCACATTCTTTGGTAAGACTATATAAAAGTTTTCCCTTTGATATAACCCAGCTATGCTTTTAAAGCTTGTAAACAAGATGCCTGTAGCACCAACAAACCTCAGGCTGCTCTTTAGCATCCAGGTGGTTGTACGCTAGGACTCGAAATGAAAATGTTTTGTGCCTACATTGAAAACAAAATTGATGGATGGGTTTAGACACACAAGGGCTGTGAAATCTTGACCACTTTATTTCATCTGTAATGCCAGCAGGAGCATTCATTCCCTTGCTGTTAGTATGCTGAAGCCTTCACGGTCTGGAGAGTGTGGCCAGCAAGACGCCCGCCAGCACAGCCCAGGACCGAGCACTGCCTTAGCCCTGTGCTACTTCGGGGAACAGAAGTGTGACATTTACTTCCATATGCCACAGAGACCAAGTTACACAAACCACCAATGCTGCAGAGCTGGCCAGTCCAGAGAGTGAGCACAAGAGTTTTAAGAAAGGCTTGTCTTCAATGCTTTTAAACTTTACCACCATAATGCCAGCTGTCACCTTCTGGCTTACATTAAAAACCAGAATTCCTATCAACCGCAACACCTTGGCAAAACACCAGGTAAGGCTTTGGTCCCGTAGGACAATATGTATTAATGTCAGTGCTATTATCACTATACAAATGCTTCCAAAGCTCACCAACCCTTTTTTCTTCCATTTGGTTTGCTCTTGAAATCTCACTGGGATTCAAAATTCAAGTCTGGACTAAAGACTCATTTGTCCTTAAAATGGATCTTACACAAAACAATTTCAATTTGAACAAATGCCTGAATAAACATTTGTCATAAAAAATTACCACAGCATTTCTTCATTCCAAACACTAAAAAACTGAGTAATAGAACATGAAGGATGTTGTGCATCTTATAATGTCCATATATTTTGCAATGAACACAAAAAAATACATTTCATCTCAAAGACCCTTAATTCAGATCTAAGCTTTAAAAAATATTTTTTTTCAATAGAATTGTTAATCTTGAGTATGGTACCAAAACTTTCTTTTAAATGTTATTGATAAACAGACACTGTTTTTAGAACATATTTATTAACGGACAAAACTTTTGATAAAGTATTGATCTGAGACAGTCTCACATAACTTCTGAAAATACATAATATTGTCTATGTGTATACGTGTGTGTGTGTGTTTGTATGTAGACATGGATATAAACATAAATATGCAGAGGTACAACTACAAAAGATGATTTAAATTTTTAAAGCTATTTTGTGCTGTGTTTATCTCCAACTGCACTTTTCAGATAGTGAGGAAATAATATTTATCTTGATTTACTATAGTTGAAACTTACTTATTTAAGTACAACATTTTCAACGTGGGAAGCTCCTCAGTCTGGGCATGGAAGAGGCAGAAAAGGCAGAGGGAAGGACGCTTGGTTTTGATTTGGTTTCATCTGCGCAACCCTCTCCTGTGCATATGTATTACCATGGAGACTGTAAAGGAGATGAACTGTTTTATTACCTTCAGGATTTCTGCTTCATGCAGGGAACACATTCAGTAGAGAGATGTAGTGAAAATATCAGTACAGCTTTTTTCGTTACGATTAGCATGAGCCGGCGCCAAGAGCACCCTAACCCCACTGTTGCAGCAGCGGGATCCTGCGGGAGTTTAGGTTCCAGTTTAATCTCAGCCCCAAATTTGTCATCTTGAACAAGTCCTGCTGGGCATCACATTTGTTAAGGGGAAGGCAGCAATACATCTCAACTTCACAATGACAGATTACGGTTGAATTAAATAGCATCTTGCTACAAGCAAGCATTTGCTTACAACTGAAAAGTTGTAAAAGAAAATAAAGTCTTAATTCAGTGCTGGGTGAAAATAAGAAGTTGTATGGGCTGCGTGGCAACACTTGTCTCCACTTTGAGTTTGGAGTACATATAAATGTACAAAGCCTATGCCTCTCATCACAGACTAATTTACCAACTATCACAACTACCTATCTCTGCAGTTAGGGAGAAAGGTAAATTAATCATACATACATTCATCGTCCATTCAATGGCCATTCACTTCTGACCTTGCTCAGATTAGAAATTCCTCAGTTTAGAACCAGGCTGAAATTGGATTTATTTTCTGATTTTTTTGTCCATTCTTCTCTCCTACTCACAACTGGTTCTTAAATGGTGTCTACAGGCCATGTGTCTCTGTGGTGGGTTGACCTTGACTGTCTACCAGGTGCCCATCCAACTGCTCCCTCACTCTCCATCCTCAACTGCACAGGGAGTGTAAATAAGATGGAAAAGCTCACAGGCTGAGGTAAGGACAGGGAGATTGCTTACCAAGGGCTGAAGTTCCTGCCGGAAAACCTGCTCCTGTGTGAACTCTTCTCCACAGGCCACAGCTCCTGCCAGGAGCCTGCTCCCGCACAGGCTCTCCATGGGCTTCAGGGGCCACATGACCTGCTGCACTACGGGACCCTCCACAGGCTGCAGGGTGAATATCTGCTCTGGTGTGGTCCTCTGTGGACTGCAGGGGAACAACCTGCTTCACCATGGTCTACACCACGGGCTGCAGGAGGATCTCTGCTCCAGCACCTGGAGCACCTCCTGCCCCTCCTTCTGCACTGACTTGGGTGTCTGCAGGGCTGTGTCAAGCACCATGCAATCACTCACTCACACCACCCCCCAAAAAGAGTATGGAGAGGAGAATGAAAAAAAAAAACCCACAACCTCAGGGGTTGAGATAAAGACAGTTTAATAGGATAAAAAAGGAAGAGGAGAATAATAATAATAGTAAAACCACTAATAATAATAACAACAACAATTATAATAATAATAATAATAAAGTAATGCATAAATGCAATTGCTCAACACATGCAGAAGGGAAAAGAAAAAACAAAACAACCCAATGTCCAGTCTGTTTCCGGAGCTTGAATTTTCCTACTGTCTATCTTCCCCAGTTCCATACGGAGCATGACGTTATACGGCAGGGAATATCCCTTTGGCCAGTCTGGGCCAGCTGTCCTGGCTGTGCTCTCCCAGCTCTTGTGCACCTGGCAGGGTGTGGGAACCTGAAAAGGCCTTGACTTAGCGTACACACCTCAACTACCTAGCAACAACTAAAAACATCAGTGTGTTATCAATATTATTCTTATCATAAATCCAAAACACAGCACTATATCAGCTGCTAGAAAGAAAATTAACTCTACCTCAGTCAAAACCAGGACAGGCTGTTTCTCTCGCATTTTCTCACTCCCCTCTCACAGCTGCTGCACAGAATTTTTACCCTTTCTTGAATATTTTTTGCAGAGGCACCGCTAGCTGATGGGCGCAGCTTTGGGCAATGTTGGGTCCATGTTGGAGCTGCCTGGAACTGGCTCTGCCCAACATGGGGGAAGCTCCTGACCTCTTCTCACAGAGGCCATCCCTGCAGCCTCACCCCTATACCAAGACCTTGCCACATAAACCTAATACAGTCTCCTAGGCTTTCTTGCATCTTTTCAACTCTGTTTGAATACTGGTTCACACCAGGCCATTGGTATGACCACATCAAGACTTTGGGGCACCTCAGACTCCAGTGCGTACATGAGAAACAATGAGAAAAGAAACCGAGGACTCATAAAAGAGTCTGGAGCCCTTGGAAAAAAGTGCTGAAGAATTCTTTTTATACTTTATAGGAAAGAGAGAAATATTTCATGAATCTTCTTGAAAGTATTTGCTCCAATATATTTGACATTTGCTAAAGGTGATATTTACTGTTTTGCTCCATAACACTTCATCATTCACTTTTAGTATCACTTGAATGACATGACACTTTTCAAAATCAGTGCTTAAAACAGATAAAATTCATTATTCAAGCACCAGCGTTATTGACAGTATATCAAAAAGGTCAAATGAGCAGATTAAAAACTTGTGGTATGAATTAAACATATCAGTTGATCTTTATGACAGTGAATACATTTCACACATGCAAAAGAGATTTATACATTCTCTGTTAACAGATTTGAGCAGATACTTTTGCACTTTCTGCTTGAGGAAGTGAAAAATATGTTTGGAGAGAGGCAGATGACAAACAAGGAGATAATAAGAATGTGAAATTTTGCACATTGCAATTTTAAAGGGAAATGTTGACTAAGAAAGTTGTAATAGAAAGAAAAAGTGTAATTTTTAATCTGCCTAAATGGACAAAACCTTTCTGACTAAAGAGATAGGTCAAAATTTTGTGTGCATGAATACCACATATACAAATAGGTATTTTTCCTTCTTTGATCTTTAAAGCATTCTATAAAGGGCTTACAGAAGTCAGATTCACTTTGTAGGCTGTATGCAGTCACTGTTAATATAGGAAGCATAACTTTAAATAGAGTACTTAAATCAGAGTTCATTGGACCAGAAAAAACAGACATAGGAATACAAAATCCAGATGCAGAGAGTAATGCAGATTTCTAATCATTATGCTAAGCAGCCCAGCTTGATCTGCATTAAAAAAAAAAGTCAGGAAAAAAGTGAACTGAAAAACATATATATTCCATGTTTTTCATATGGTCTCAGAAAGCAGCAAGCTCACAAAAAAAACATCTGTGACTCATTTTTCTCACTGACCTCTTCCAGATAGGAAGTCATCCCTATACTGGAATATGTTGGAGGCATCAGTGTTCGTAGTGAATGTTCCTTCAGATGAAACTGGTTTGACAGAGTTTTGTCAAGAAAAAGCTATGCACAGTTTTTATGGGTCACAGTTATCACAATTTTCTACATTTCCACACTTCACATTTAGTCTAAATTTTCAAGAGTAGAACCACTGGATGCCAAAACTACTGTTTCCCACCTGATCAAGAATGCTTTATAGGGTTTTTTTTGCATCTCTTGTGTTCCCCTGTGGTCATCTTTGGTCTCAATTTAAATTAAAAAATCTGCAGGGGTCCAACCACCAGCCCAAACTAGGCTGAGCCATGAGGTCAGCCCAGATTGGTCCAGGCTTTACCCAGTCAGGTCTTGAAAATTGCAAGGATGGGAACTGTACAACTGTACCTGTGTCACTGTTTGACTGTCATCATGGATAAAAGGTTTTCCTTGTATGCACGCTGAATCTCTCTTGTTTCAGTTCATGTCTGTGGTATCTTCCCCTCCCACTATGCACTGCTGTGAAGAGCCTGGCTCCCTCTTCTCGATGACCTCTCCATAGATAGTGGGGGTCTACTACTAGATGCTGCCAAAGCTGTCTCTCTCCAGGTCAAACAAGACTCTATTCCCCATCTTCTCCCCACAAGTCAAGTGCTCCAGTACCTGATCAGCCTTCTGCTGAACTTGATCCAGTTGATCAGTGTCTTTTCATTTTGTTGGATGGCCCAAAACTGAATGCAGAATCTCAGTGTGGCCTAATGAGTGTTGAGTAAAGGGTGATTGTCATTTTTCTCAACCTATGGGCGATGCTGTGTTGATACCACCCAGGATGCCATTGGCCTTCTTTCCAACACAGCACACTGGGCTCATGCACCCCTTGCTCTCTGCCATGGTCCCCAGGATCCCTTCAGCAGAGTTGATCCCCCACCAGTCCATTCTCATCCTGCATCACTGCCAGCCATTCTTTCTTCCAAAGGGGCAAGACTTTGCAGTTGTCCTTACTGAATTTCATAAGTTTCCTGTTGGCCTGTTCCTCCAGCCTGTCCAGGTCCCTCTGGATGGCAGCCCTGCCTTTGAACATATTGACTGGTCCCCTAAGTTTGGTGTCATCTGCGCATCTGATGAGCATGCAATGTCACTTCCTCCAGGTTATTGATAAAGATGTAAAACAAGACAGGTCCCAGGATAGACCCCCATGATGTTCTGCTTCTCACCAGCCTCCAGTGAAAGTATGACCTGTTAACCATCACTCTCTGAGTCCAACCATCCAGCCAGTTTCTAGGGCTTGGTGGAGACAGGGAAACACCTGTCTGACAAAGAGCAAATCAGCACACCGTGCTGGGCCTTTGGCTCTCCCAGTGTGATGGAAAGATTTTTCCTAACTGGGGCTTCTTTGCCTGATTAACTGCACTTTGCAGATGTCACAGCAAGAGAAAAATCAAATTAAATGGTCTTGTTTTTTCACATGAGACTATTTACAATGTGCCAGGCCATATTAGTGTTCTTGAATTTAAAACAATAAAATACATATTTAGACCAAAAAAAGAGAAAATAGTGACCAATAATCCATGGGAGACCAGTATAGGGAATCAACAATCATAAACCACTACTGAGAAACACAATAGAAAGAAATATTAGTCTGAACCCTGTGGAATAGTTGGGCTATTTCTACTGCTGGTCTTTTAGGCTCTAAAGGACCAGATTGCCACAGCAAATTAAAGGAAAGAGGAAAAGAAAATAGCTACGGTTGCATCTGCAGCTGTCTGTGTAGTAGGAGAGCCAAATCAACAACAGCACTAGAATAATAGCAGTTACGCTTGGTCAAAAGGAACTCATCACAGGGAACACCAGATCACTAGTTAAAGGGGTCAATGACTGTTTCAGTCAATTACTGTTGAAACACATGGGTGCTTCCTGATTTCACAGCAGAGCAGTAGCTAGTTTTCTGCTCGTAGCTTTCTGCTCACAATAGGTTTTGAAAGTACTATATAGTGATGATATGCACACTTCTGTGATAGTGTATAGACATGTTTTTATACATTCTATAAATTTGTCTAAACTTTATAAACATAACTTGGATAATCTATGTTTCTCTATGCCAGTGGTTATTAGATATCACCAAATATTCTGATCCTCCAAAACACCTACCACAGCTAGAGATCATACTGCTGGCAATGTCCAGGCCTTTCCTTAAAAAACCCACTTAGTTCCATGATCTTAACAGCCCCCAAGTTGCAAAAGAGAGTACACACAAACCCCACACCACGCTTTAAAGGTCCCTCTCAGCCTTGCCTGGGGAGAAGAATCCTGCTGAAATGGATACCTGGATACTGGACTAAAGCAGAGAAATGAGCATCCACACCCATACATGGCTTCAGTTCCCGTTAAAATAAACATGCCCAATTTGGGGCTCTATAAATAAGTAGCTTTGGCTGTATATGTCAAAATTTCATGTCAAGCAGAGGTCTCATTCCAGCTTCCCAGTCCCAAGACTTTTCTTCTCTCAGCTGCAAGAGTGAACTGGTATCATGGTGTTATAAGCTTGATGACTTCATTTGAAGAGAGTAGCATATCTCATCACTCCGTTACTCTTGCTGTGTAACTTGTATATCCAAACCTCTCAGGTGACCTGCTCTGTTGCTATTGTAATGATAACAAAACTCTGCAGTTCCTGATTTGTCCTGATTTATTTCAGTACCACTTGAGTTTTTCCTTTTTAGTGTAGTACCTGCATTTAATCTGAACAACTGCCCTTTTATTTGCAAAATTAATCAAGCAGTAGTCCATCTACCCAGCACAGTTCTTGATGCAGGATAGTCATCTGGAATATTTCCCTGCTCTGATTTTAGAAGCCTAGTCAATGCAATCTCCACTATATGCAGCTCTTTTGAGATTCAAGATATTTTTTATTTTTTTTCTTTTCGTGGGAAACAGCCTACATCTCTTATTTACACCCACATATAATGGTGAAACCAATGGGTTTGAGTCTTGGAGCTACTCCATATCTTTCCTCAGTGCTCAGAGAGGTTTTCCCACAGAACCTGCTCTCCAGCTGAAGACATCCCAAGGGACAAATTAACGAGCACAGTATCTCTGGCCCCGTTTCTGTTCCCTGGAAATGCTGCTTCCCTGGAGCCGCAATACCAGTTAACTGCTCTTTGCCCAGGCACCCCAGGTTGCTAAGACCCAGGAGAAAATCTCTATAAAGTTTAGAAGATGATCTCTCTGGAGCAGGCATTTTCTATCTCCAATTGTACATCTGTGCTGCCATCACAAGCACCTGAGACTCACTGAAAGCTAAAAACATGCTGTAGCCTAAATTAAAGTAATCATCAAACAGACAATGCAGTGCATAAGCAGTCAAACCACAGATGGCATTTGCATTTTTACCTTCAGAAAAAAACATCCAATTTTAATTGAAATAAAGCTACCACAGAGTTTAAGAGCAAGTTTCGCTGAACATATAATAATGAAGATGGTTTGTACTTGCAAATTAGTCCTTTCTCTCATCCTGTTTTCTAAAAATATTCTTTTGGACAGTCAAGCATACTGTGTTTCCAGATCTGGTAAGTGGTGAAAATATCTATATCCTTTGATAGCATTTTCCTGTACCTGCAGACCAGCAGAAACCTGTCCGGTTTTCCTCTGTATTTGTATGTTTTGTCACAAGCAATTGTCACAGGATTACAAATCATTAAGAATATCACCGTCTATAGCTAATCTGCATCCCACTGTCACCCTGAGGGTTTTTTAAGATGATATTTTTCAAGGTTTGTGCCTTGTCTGGAACTTTCCAACCTCCCTTCCACCCTCATTTGCATTTTTTCAATTTGAATGTGCTTTTAGTGTGTTTTGTCTCCAACTCTAAACTGTTTAGGTAGCACTGAGTTATTCTTTTGATCTGAATGGCTTTAGCATACTGCTACCCCCGTGGATGTGTTGTGAACATAATCTTATTTTGTCAGTAGGATGTTTCTAAAAGATCTGTATTTTCCAGCTCTGAGCAGTTTTTTTATATATATACACATATTTTAAAAAAAAAAATAAAAAAAAAGAAGCTTGGCTGTCTTTTTCCTGCACCTTCTTTAAGTTAGCAGACTTCAAGGTCTAGGACTATTATTTTGGCTTCTTCCATAAATTTTGAGTGTAAAATTCTCCCATAACACGTCTAATGCATCACTTCAGATGGAAAAGGGATTTTAAAGCAACCAAATGTCTTTAGAGCCTATTGAACTGGCTTATAAACTAAAAGTATCATTTTAGCTGTGTCACCTCAGCTTGCAGCCACATAAGCTGGTGCTTAGACCTCGTATCAGTGTGAATTTATTTTGTGTGAATTTCTGCTTCATCTTTCTGCTTTCTCCTCAGAAACTTGATAAAGCCAGTGCTGTGTTTCCCAGTTTGTGACTGGATGAATACTGTTAGTTGACTACAGAAAACAAGTTTTCCTCTCGCCCTGCACGGGTGCTTGTAGCTGGGTCCCATGTTCTGCATGGGGGCTTGTAGCAGGGCAGGCACACTGTGGACAACCACATTGCCAAGCCAGGCTCCCAAACCCACAGCCAACCCACCTGCTCTGGGCCAAGCATTGCTTCCCACAGGATCAGCCTGTAGCACCTTCAGGAGCTCCAGCTCTCAACCAACACCGCCCTCAACAGCTTGATTACAGGGTACCGCCGTACATTTTTGGGCTGTGACGGTTCAAATAGGCTTCAGGAAGATGAGGAAAGACTAACTTAAATTCCCTGTTGGACAAGTATCTCCATTACTGTCAGTTATTAGCTCTGTCAATGTAAATTAAATGTTCTCATTCTGCTAGGCATAGTATGTTACTTAGAATCCATTATTAATATTTTACAAGTTGTTGTTTATTTGTGGTAAGTTGATTGTTTATTCCTTATCCACACATACAGCTTCAAGAAGTTATATAAATGAGATACACATACATATATAACTGTGTGTTGGGGGGGGGGAGTATGTGTCTAGCTGTTCAGCCCAATTTGAGTCCTTTGAATGAAAAGGAGGTCACATAGAAGGGGTTCTTGTCAATGAAATGTTTCAAAACCATTCACCCCCATGCTGTGTAAAACCAGCATTTCTGGGGAAGTTCAGAGATGGCTGTTCCTAATAGGCGATAAACCTCCAAACCAGAGGGGCAGAAGAAAGGCTCGATAAGAAAGGCTTTTGTCTGAACAGCTAAAAACTATGTACTGACTTAAATAGCCCTTAAGGGGTCCTGATATCCTAAAACCAGAATAGACCTGCAGAAATAAATTACCCTTATCACATAGAAGTTTCATTTGAAGCACTTTTCTAACCCAGCGTTTCAGTGGATAAAGCTGAAGTGATAATGTTAGATCAACTACCTTCCAAGTATTGAATATATTGGTCTGTAAATTCCCAAGAGGTAAACGCTTGCAAAAATGTGTTTTCCCTCCTTCTCAGGCTTTCTTTCTAAAGCTCCACACCCACCCACACAGAGCAGAACTAATTCACTACTCATTCTGTTGCTTTCACCTTTATCATTACTGAATATGGCTTTCAGTTTTAGCCCCAGGTCTGTCACTTCTGCAGAGCTATTTCTGCTTGCTTCTGGCCAGAAGAGTGCTGAAAGTGAAGAGATAAGGTATTAAAGATTGTTCTTCTCACTTGAAAGAGCATACACAACAATCAAGTAAATTTACATTAATATCACTGAGAACTGCTAACTTCCTAGGCTGATTCTAGAGCTGGTGTAAATTGAAGTTGCTCATTTGAAGGTAAGTGAAGCTACAGTGTAGGTAGCTCCTTTGAGGTGACAGTCATTTATCCCAGCTGAGACCTGAAGCTGGCATCTGGAAAAATCAATGTTCCTGTAAAAATATTAGCTTGTATAGAACCTACTTAATAAATAAAAGGTATTCTTCTTAGGACAAATACATTTCCAAGGGCTTGTTTACAGAAATATCTAGTCTGCACGGAGCTGAGCATCGGTTTCTGCATATCAGGTGATCCACAGATGTGACTCCATTCTTCTCCCCATACCATGACCTTCCTGCTCAGCCTCCACTCAGCACGGGAGCAGGTGTCCTCCCACCCTCTGCCCAGCTCCAAGTCATTCTGCACTGTGGGGGGTTTATCTAAGGTGCACTGGGGCAATACTGAAGAAGCAACATTAAAAGCAGTGGGGAACACCCTCACCAATTACCACACTGTAGGAACCAGCTTTTAGACATGCTGGGCACTAGCTGCCCTGATCAAACACAAAAGCCTGGTGGGTAACTGGTAGGTGTCAGTGAGCTTGTCTCCTTTTATTGTCGATGAAGAATACCCCATTTTAAACTGCGGGGAAGAACAAAATGCAACCCAAATTTCCCTTCATAAATGCGCTGTTCTTCCCATGCACACATTTTTTGGACTCCTGCTTATGAAGAGACAGGCTGAGTGGGGTAGGTTGGAGTAGATGATCAGAAGGTCCCTCCTAACCCAGACAATTCTGTCACTTATGATGGCACATGCAACCATCCAAATGCCAACCACATACACTCACCTACACTAACCAACCTACACTAACCAACCTGCTGGCACATAGCCCTATGTATATTATCCATCACCAGCTCCATGGGGAAGCACCTGGGAAGTCCTGCTCCTGCCCACCACCCTGGTGGTGGCTGCAGAAGGTACCCATGTCAGTGACGGTGGGCAACTAACTCTGATCCAGGGCAACTTACCTGACCATGGACTGTGCCTGCCACTTCTCTTCCTTGGGCATGCCGTGAAAGGTGTCTGAAAGAACATTCCCAACCTTGATCCACTATGACTTTGTGCTTTTTCTGGATGATCTCTGGTCTGGTATCCAGGTGGATGTTTCCTCAATCACCTTGCCATGATTTTATCTAGTCATCATTGGCCTCCAGCAGGCCTTGTCCATCTACTATTAGTTTCGAAAAATTACATGTAAGGTCATCAGTTTCCTTTTGGGTTGTATCAATTCCTTACAGCTCACCAGTTAGATTTGTACCCGTCTGGCAGACTCTGGGTTTTAAGGGAAGGCTGTGTAGATTCCTTCACACAGGACAGCTTCTTAAACACCAATCATCTTCTAGAGAGCTCAAGATTTGCATTTTTTTCCACTTTTCAGCACAAATCTGTTCCTTCCCATCTTGAACAAGAGTGTACAACAGCCACATACAATGGAAAGTGGCACTGAGAAAGATGTTGCTAACTGCAGATGAATTCACAGTCTGTTCAGCTGTACATGCACCTCTCTGTGTTCAGGTTAATAACAAAACCCAGTAAGACATTCCATTATTAGACACAACAGGGGGAAAAAATGTGAAAAGAAACAGTCTCTCCACAGATCAGTTATTACACCCTTCAAAAGGAGAACATCCAGTGTCTAGCCATCCTATTATCCTATCTCCGCAAAAAATGTAAACTGCTGGGAAAGAATTTAAAAGCAATGAAGGAAGGAATTGTGTAACAGGACATCACGAACAGGCATAGTCATTTTCACAAAGCAGATTTTTCTTTCTCTGATGGGATCAAATACAGTGAATTAATACTTTTGCCCAGAAGTAGTTCATGGTATTCAGAGGAAGCTTCCTGGAGGAAGGGACTAATTTCTCATGAATAGAACTGATACTTGAGGGGACAAATATAGATATAGCTCTGTTTAATGTTATTTTAATACTGTCCTAATACACTACTGAGGGCTGAACTGGAAAATGTTGATGTTCCCTAGAAATATTGTAATTCTGAGTGCAATAAACCGAAGAGGTTAGTGAGCAATAAACAAAAGTATTTTTGTTATTATCATACAGTGTCATGTTTCTTTGCCCGAAAGAATATAATTAGTTTTCCTCCTTTACCTCCCAAATATCTTCAATATGTACAAATTGAGGGGTTTATTCCTCAATGACACTTTTATGTATTTCCATAAAGATACATGTGTATACATACGCACAGAGTAGGAGATAATTTTTATATAATACACATTATAGTTACATAAGATATTAATAATCTATGTATATTATATATTTAAGAGGGGTTTATATATGTCTAAAAACTTTTGTAGAAAGAGGCATGGGATCAGCATTCAGAGCTGCTGTGTATTTCAAAGAGTTTCACTGTAATCCAGTGTCCTGTGGCTGAATTCCTGTTGTCCCAGTTCAACCAATTCCTTCACTTCCAGTGTTATGAATAAGGAAAATCATAGCAACATCCCTTCTAAAGCTTTTTCTAGAGGTCTGCAGTTTAGAAACACTGTACAAGTGCTAAATGTTTGGTACTACGAATGTACAAGTGCTCTCCAGGTTTGGTAACCTGGAACTGGTGAAGATTTCCCAGCCAGGGAAAGACTGAGTTTCTTAGAAACACGTTCCTGAGCCTGGTGTTGGGCCAATCCTTTGTAGTAACTAGGGAAACCGTTTGGCAGTTTCAATCAACTTTCATGTTGGAAGAGATGCATAAAGACACATTTCTACATTCAGTCCTGTAAAAAGTGCGAAAAAAGTATTTATACCAAAATGAATATAAACACTGAAGGAAGGGCAACACCACTGTATTGTGGATTCCTCACTACAAACAGTTAATTCTATGAGTTTAGTTCACTAAGCATTTTTCTTTTAAAATGTTATTTATTACCTGTTCCCCTCCTTATCCACCCACTTTTCTGCTGATCTTCCTCATTCATCTTTGCAAAGAAGGTTTTATACAGGAATTTTTAAATTTGAGCCTCCATATGAATATGTACTCAGAAATGCATTCTCAGCATGTCCCTCACATGTGGTTTTAGTTTTATAAAACATATATATTTGAAAAAATGGCAGTGAGCTTTTTCAATTGATTTAGCTAACTTTATTAGCTGTGGGAAGCAGCAGAGTAGCTGCCTCTGGCAAAAAAGGAGCAGATGTTACATGGAGGAAAGGAGATTATTTTCCTTTTTCTATTCAGCATCTGCTTTAATCTTCTTTGACCTGTTGAATGATTAAGCTCCAGCGAGACTATTTGCACTTAGATCTTCCTGAAACCTCCTCTCACTGGGAAGGATTCTGCATCTATTAGGAAGGATTTGATGGTTTACCTATTTGATATTAACGTCCTGCAGATAATTCTGCTGCTTCTTTGTTTGAAAAATAGCATGTTCCCTTTCTGTCACCTGGTCACTGCTGCATGTGGAACAAGCAGCCCACTGCACGGAGCACTAGGACATTTTCCCTTTGTCCAACCTTTGCTTGTAAATTTAGATCAATAAGAAAAGCAATCATAAATATACAGCATAAAGTATAAAGACTAGAGTATGTGCCTGTTACCATTACACAGCAAAAGTTTTTCATCTTGAAAATGCTGGCATCTGAATACTACTGGCAGACAAATGACCTTCAGTGACCCGTTTTAGTTGCAGGCATCGTTTTTTGTCTAGACTGTGCTTCAAATGCAAATGCTGGGGATGTAATTATTGGTGGTTGCAGATTTTTACTGACTGAAATGGAGATGGACAGAAGATCTAGCTAAAGCTTTGGCCCAGAAACCACATTAATGACATGTTAAGTATAATTAAGCAAATAATTTGTTCAATGCTTTTTCTTTTTTCTGTATATGGAATATTTATTTCTAATAGAATCATAGAATCCTAAGGTTGGAAAAGACCTCTAAGATCATCAAGTCCAACTGTCAACCCAACACCACTATGTCTACTAAACCATGTCCCAAAGTGCCATGTCTACATGTTTTTTAAACACCTCCAGGGATGGTGACTCCAGCACCTCTCTGGGCAGCCTGTTCCAATGCCTGACCACTCCTTCAGTGAAGAAATTTTTCCTAATAGTCAATCTAACCCTCCCCTGATGCAACTTAAGACCATTTCCTCTTGTCCTTTCACTAGTTAATAAATATATATAAAACAGAATATAAGACAACTGTTCATCACATCTAATTATCCGACGCTACAAACTGATGAGCTATACCTAGTCTTCAACGGTTTCACAGAAACATCCTCCATGTCACATACTTGATCAGCTAAAAAAACATGGACTCATTGGTGTCATTTAAATGACTCTAGGTTACTGGTCTATGAAGAAGAGCTGAAGGGAGACTGTCCCCTCTGATGTTAAGTATCACCCATTTCCATGGAGCTGTACCACTTTCACTGTAAGGATGCAAAGACACAGAGGTAACAGTCAGTATCGGTGTAAGCATGAATGTTCATGGAAGACTACTACAAAATCTACATTACAAAGGAAATTTTACATTTTTATTTGAAGAAATCAAAAGTCTACTCTTCTTTCTGTCTTGTTAGATAATTATCTAAACAATATAATCTGGGGGG
>VXBL01003932.1:439362-453618 GCA_013400195.1 Aramus guarauna
AAAAAAGAAAAGATAAAAGGGGGGGGGGGGGGAGGAAAGATGAAGAAAAGAAAAACTAAAGAAATAGACTTCATAATGAAGTACCCTGAATCTTGTTAGAAAACATATTTTTTATGATGAAAAAACAAATATTGTTTTGCTCTCACAGACCTCATCAATTATTTCTGTGGTGAGTAACTCCAGAACTAACAGGACTCTTCCAGACAGGGAGAGCATGGACAGGCAGCAAGGCTGAGCAAAGACGGACGGGTAGGAGGAAGACCCAAAACCACCACCGTGGCCAGCCAGCCACCCCCACCCTGCACATGCTGCCGCTCCTGCCGAGACACCCACGTTGCACACCCACTCCCCGTGCACGAGGGACCTGGGATTAACTGTGTGCGGGGAAAACATCACTCTCGGGATCACGTCGGTACTGCTGCCTTATTTTAGATATCTTTTGCTGATCCTTTCTAATTTACTGATAAACATCAGAAAAGGTATATTTTAAGACATATTTTCGTAATTCTGCACCTGCAAGGTTGACAAGATACTAGATAGAGGAGACAGTATGGTACATTTCCATACTGTCCAGACACTGGCTGGCAGCTCGTATTCACAATTATTCAGCACTACCCTGAATAGCTTTGTGCATTAGATCAGGACTCGAGGCAATCACACTTAACCGATGAAGTTATTGTTTGCATGAATCCTCATTTTAATTGCCAGCTTAGTGGCCTTGCACCATTCACTTCCTCCACTTTGCTTCAGTTTCTCAGGTTTATAGATGGGACTGTGACACAGACCTTTCTGTCAAGTGTTCGGGAACTGAACTGATCAAAAGTGTTGGTTGAAACAGGAGCCCTCACACAATTACTGTGGGATAATGATAATGATGATAATAGCAACAATAATAACAACATTAATACTAATAATTTCATCTGGTCATTGCAAGGATTTATTTTTCTCCTACGGCTTGAACACAGTGGATAGCCAAAAGTAGAGGCTTTCCCAATAGACTGTGGTGTATTTAAAAGAGTGTATCAAATCTTATATGCTACCATAAGGTTTAAATACAGAAAAACCATAATTAGCAGCAAGATGTTACTGCTGTTGGTATTGGAAATTAAATTAGTTCTTACATTCAAATTCAGTTGCATGTGTACATGCATACTTGGTTTCTTTTCATATTTGCATTCTTTTCAGACAGACAACTGTAACTTTTCCTTTAAAACTTCACAATATTCTTTCCTTAACTTTAATGATTGAATAATTATGTCCCTTTAAAACAACAGATAGAAGTATCTTGAGTATCTTACAATAACAAAATATTATCTAAGTTTTAAGGATTCAGTAATTGTCTCCCTCAAATAACAGGTAGAAGAATCTTTGCATTAGCTACCAAGAGAGGCTGGGCATCTAACTTTCATTAGACCGCTGAGTTTCAGAGGCCAAAAAAGTGTGTTAAACAGGTTAGCTCAGCTGTGCACCTGAACCCCAAGAGCATCATCATGTGAGGGATTTTGCTGTCCTTTGAAAACCAGGAAAACTGCCTTATAGATAGTGCATGGCCAGAGTCATCATCGGGGAAATTAGGTTACTATAAATTGTTACACCCTTGCTAACTGCAAAATAATTTGCTCCAGTAAACATGAGCTGTGAGAAAACATACCTGTTTGCGGAGAGTTGCTTCTTCTAATCAGCCCTTGTCATCACACTGTTGGAGGGGTATGAACACAGATTTTAACAATATATTTCTATAACCTTTTTAGACAACTGCAGACAGAGTTGGAAAAACAAGGAAGAGGATTACTATAACGCAGTTTTATCCTGAAATTTAAGGTCTCACAGAAAGGTATTTAAATGTATGATGACAAAGACATATTGATGTAAGAGAATTTTTACAATCATTTTTGATACATTTCTGATACGAGCAAGATAAATAATCTGAAGACAAAGACTTAGCAGCTAGTCAATATTAATTATTTTTGCTTAAACAACCACTACAGATAAACCTGGAGAATAGGGACTGTCTTCACAAGTGAGTTTAGTAACCAGTGTGGCTCTTGCCGACAGAGTGGTATTCTCCTGAGGAAAATGTGGCTTTGTAAGTAGAGAAGGGAAACTTTGATAAACACCATTCTCTCCTCAAATAAATTATTTATACTGTGCCTCCTCACTTGTAAATTTAACAAATGCATAGAAAACCATTAAATACTTCTTACTCATGGAGTTCAAATAATTTCTAAGTACGTGATATTCCTGTAGTGACATAGACTTTATGAGGACTGTAGTAGTATGTCCTTCAGAAAACAGGAAAGGAAGATTACTGCTAATCTCAGCAACAGATGCCAGAACTACAATTATAACCCCCTTGAAATACCAATAAAAATTGCATTTTAACAGTTTCCCAAAGCAGTTTTAGAACCTCTACCCAGTAGTAGGTTCCCAATGTGTGTGCTGCAGCCCTTACAAATAGCTTACTTGGGGTTTCAGACCACACTGAGATCCCTCAACGTGTCAGTTATCTTTAGCACATACTGTCCTGGTTTTAGCTGGGATAGAGTTAATTTTCTTCCTAGCAGCTGGTATAGTGCTGTGGTTTGGATTTAGGATGAAAATAATGTTGATAACACACTGTTGTTTAGTTGTTGCTAAGCAGTGTTTGCAATTAAGTCAAGGACTTTTCAGCTTCCCAGGCCCTACCAGTGAGGAGGCACGAGCCTTCCTCAGGAGGTGCACAAGAAGTTGGGAAGGGGCACAGCCAGGACAGCTGACCCAAAGTGGCCAAAGGGATATTCCATACCATATGATGTCATGCTCAGTATATAACGGGGGCAGTGGCTGGGGATTGCCACGTCTCTGGAACTAGCTGGACATTGGTCAGCTAGTGGTGAGAAATTTTGCTGTGCATCACTTGGTTTGTATATTCTTTTATCATTATTGTTGTTGTTATCACCATCTTCCTTTTCTATCATATTAAACTGTTTTTACTTCAACCCAGGAGTTTTACTCTTTTATTTTCTCACCCATCACACTGTGGGGAGAGGGAGAGTGAGCAAATGGCTATGTGGTTGGTTTAGCTGCCTGCTGGGTTAAACCACAACATATACAAGAGAAAACTAATGTTAACACCATCAATGACAAAATGGCCACGATCACTGTCCGTAAAGACAGCAAGCGGGGAAGCACAGCCAAAGCCTGCATGACCCATGGCAGCCAGTGGGAATCACCCAACTGCAGTGCAGATTCAGAAATCCAGCTGTTTGGTCCTACTCTTTAAAAGGCATGTTCATAGACAAGATATTCGACCCCTACCAATGTCTGCACGATGAAAGCGCCAACCCTGTTTTGGTTCTTTACGGTGTTACTCTTAGACACTGAATATCTTTGAAAATTTAGCAATTTCCAGTATAACTTTTGGTGAAAATCTCTGTCTTCCAGCTTGATGTTCATTTAACATGAAGCAAATCAGAGAGTTTTTATACATATATGTATGCGTGTGCACATATACATACATATATATATTTATATGTATGTATGTATAATTGAGAGTCACTCGGGCAATATGGAAAATAACATTTAAATAAAAAACTGCAACTCCAAGACAGCTCTCTCAGCCCTCCCTTTGCTTAAGAAGGGAGGAATTAGGAGTGGGGACACCTTCAGTTAAGCACCAGCAATTTGGGAGTTTAGCTCCTTATTTAGCCCCTCACCAGTCCTGTGCAGCTGCAGCAAAGGTAGCAGAGTGGCTGCTGCGGCTGGTGCACAGCAGTGGGGTGTTTCCCTGTCTATCAAATTGAAGCCTCATCAGCTGAAGCTAATGCTAATAAGACAGGTGTGAAATGTGGCAGCTGCCTGACTGATACAAAACCCATTCCTCTCCCTCACCTACTCATGAATCTAGTAGGCAGAATGTCCTCCAGTCCAGCAGACAAACTGATGTAGCAACCTACCTGTCAGATTAAGTTTGCAACAATTATGCAAAACAGGCAATAATTTAAAAAGTCTTAGTGAGATTTCTGTTTCCTTTGATTGCTTCTAGGAGGAGCAAGAAGGCCATTCCCCGAGGTAAAGTCTGGCGGTGGCAAGGAAGTGGAGAAGCACAAGCAATTTGTTGCCATGAAGCATCATAAACTGAAGGTAAAGTAAATCGTGTCATATACCACAAGCTGGCCAAGTACTCGCTTCGGCACTGAAGCCTGCAGCCTTCACCCCTCTTACACAGAAGTGTAACAGTCATCTGCCAGTTTTGCCTTTTACCAGCATCATAGGATAAGTCTTTATTGATTCACAAAGCATGCAAATTCAAAACTGAATTCAAACATCAAGAAAACTTGGTGTGAATGTCAGTGAAACTCAGCTGTTCAAACTGTTCAGGGAAAATTAGAATGAGATATTGATGGCTTTAGCACGATGCTGTAGTGCAGAGAGACGCAACCGTGGTAGGAGAGCAGAGGCCTGGGAAGTGGGGACACAGGAGGTGGCATGGGGGGGATACTGGCATGGGTTGGCAAGGGATGGGGCCGGTGCCTGGCGGTGGAGACCCCAAGGTGGAGCACAGCTCTCTAATGCTCGGTTTAAAAAAAAAATGCAGACCTGGAGCCAGGCAACAATGATGTTGGGGGTGAAAACAAAGAAATAGTATTTAGCATGCATAAAAGTTACCATTTATAGTAAATTTGAAAGTAACATGAAGCAGTGGACCAGTGGAGTAAGGTGTAAAAGGGAGTTAGCAAATAAATACAACCGACTCCAAGAGGATCCTAGGAGAGGAAACCAGCTACACGAATGCCCTGTTCCTCCTGGCAAAGGACTCCAGGCACCAGTGACACGCCGTAACACCCCTCCACACACACCAAACCCCAGAGTGAAGCCACCAACATCTGGACCCACCAGAGCAGGGGAAGGGTGAGCATAAACTCGGGAAAAGGGGTAGAAACTAAGTGCGTGTGTGTTACAATTTTAACTGCATTAAAATAATTTTTTTATCTGTAACACCTAGATCTGGACTAATGATTAGACTCTTAAGATGCCAATTATACTTAAAAAAAAAAATAAAAAATTATTGGTTTATTTTTATGTAGATGTGCTTCCTCTTTGCCCACGATCAGGATTTTGAGCATGGCAGTACCCAAATGTGAGGCATGCCCCTCCTGAACAGCCTTCACAGCCCCGTGCTGCAGAGCCATGCTCCCAACGCTTCCCAGGCTGAGCTCCCCCTGGTTGAATGCTACGCAGAGAGCTGGTGGGGACCAGGTAGTGGTGGTGACCCTTCCGCTTGGAAACATAAGGCAGGATGTCTTCCAGATTTAGGCTACAGCCAGAAGCGGGATTTGAAACATCCAGCTCTCGCTCATGTTTCTTTTTGGTGGGTATAAATGCCCCTCCTTTTCCAAACACAAAATGTTATTTCCAATTTTTATGTTCCTGACTATCTCCACTGTTTCCTATTGTCAGAAGTCAATATTCATGTCTCAATTTACAGTTTCCTCTCCATCCCAAAATATCCTGTCACTATTCAGTTGTTGATTATAAGCTTTGCAGTTCCTGTCCAGGTACAATTCCTCCTCACCACTGCACCCCTGTTCAGCAATGTGTGGTTCCAGGGATGTAAGAACTTCCTTTATTAATGCAGTACTACATCATTTTCCTTCATCCACTTAACCCCCATGTAATCTTAACATTAAGGCCAGGTTATTTTTTCACCAAGCTAATGGTAAAGTAACTCCTTTATTCATACAATCATTATAAAATGTTACAAGGGCATGGTTTATACAGGAAAAAAAAAATGTTTCACTTAAGGGAAATCTATATTTACAAAGACAACCTACAAACTTTGACGGAAAGATAAGAGAAAACTTGAACGGGTCTAACTTTTCATCAAGACGCAATATTCCTACAAAGAATTATCTCCACATCTTTCTAAATAAAAAGGAAAAGTTTTAATGACACCATATTTAGAGTAAGACATTAAATTCTTGGTAAATCACATCCCTCTAGCCAGAGCCTTTAATCAGAGCCTTATTCTGCCTACGAGCCAAAATTGCACATATCACATCCTTCTTCTGACTGATGTCAATCTCATCAATGCAAATCATCCCAAATCCCAGTAAATAATTATCTGGTAAACTTTTCAAGACATAGGTGAAAACTGATGCAATACATGAAATATCGTGCTATAGGCTTATGTGTAACAGTGAACAGATCTTACTGTTAACATCATAAGCCATGCCTAAATTTAGTATCCAAAAAACAAGTCTAGATAAAATTCTATCAGATAACTATCAGGATTTTCAAAGGGACTTTGGTACTTAAATCCCTTTGAAACTTTGTGCCCTAAGCACAATGAAAAATCTCAGTTTAATTTTATTTAGAGCTAATATTGTGAATTATGTTGATGTTACAGATCTCAAAGGTTCTATTAACCATTTTAAGATTTAAAAATCAATCAATCAATCAATCAATCAATCAACTCTTGGAACTTTGCATAGATTACTGAGGGGAAAAAAAAAAAAAGTATAGCCGTGCCATGCCACTTGTGCTTGGGGCCAAGTCTTTTTAGCAGAGTGGCCCATAGCGACAGCAACCATCTGCACAGCACTGCAGCTGGGAACGAACCAGAAACAGGACTGCAGCTTTCAAGCACCAGGCAGGGCACATTTCACATGTGACAATAAATACATCAGGGGTATGTAGGTGCTTGTATTCTGGAGAAGTAGTTATACCAGTGAGATGAATAAAATAACCGACTCGCACAACTTCAGAGAAAACTAACTGAAATATTTTTCAGAAAGCCCACCATCAATTTTGCAATGTTGGTTATTTGTATAAGCGAGTTTCCAGACTGGGTAGAAGAATGTGCATCTCAGAAACCTGGAGAGGACCCAAGAAATGTGGCTGGATTATTTTACAGTTCATTCTACAGTTCATTCTAAATAGACCTTTTTATATTTCATCATTCTCAAAGAGTACAGAAGGCTTTTATTCATATCAATATCTGTAAAAATGTTTGATTCTGGTCAGGATACAAAGTGTTTATTAAATTTTCCACTCAAGCTTGCCAGTTCAAAAGGAAGCTGGGCGTGGCAACCTTACCAATGATTAACTTCCATTTCCAGAGTGCTGAGATTTTCCAACCTCAAGAATTTTATAGCAGAAACTACCTGCCCTTTCACATTCAGAATTGTCATGAGAACAGCAGTTCTGCACCAGGAAGAACTGTAGATTTTGAGCAACAGCAGCTTGTCTAGATTTTTCTGCCATGCCTGTCCCAGACCACTAGATATCGACTGCCATAATCGTGCAGAATCAAAAGTACAAGTTGGGGTAGGCAGAGCAAAGAGGGGAGATGGAATTCAGAAGTCTCCTGCTGTGATTCTTCATTGCCTCTTACCTGGAGCAGCTGTTCAAGCCAGGCTCTATCAGATCCGATTCAATGCTGCACTCGTTTATATTGGTTTCTCTCATTAAGACGAGCTATCATTCTGGAAGACTAAGTGCCAGGAAAATTCCCTGGATGGTGCAAAGCTAATTTTGTGCACCACTTCTGTACCAAGCCAGCAGCTTGGGGTGTACTGAGACACTGCCAGATTTCCCTTATCCCCGGCTATTGCATAGACAGTGCAATGTTATCCTGCAGTTGTAGGTGCTCTGACCCAAATTAAAATCAGCCCTGGGGGAGAATTCTAGCTCATATCCCAATTAACCTGGCCAGGAAAACAACAGGGAATCAATAAGCCATCTTTAATTTCAGATTTCTTGCTCTAAAAATCAAACTAAGTTGTGCTGATAGATCAGATTCACTGAATGCAAGATGCTGTAACGCAGCCCCGATGGCTTTACACACATTTTGTTTGAACAGGGCCCCAGGGAATATGGCCCTGCACCACGTTATAGCAGTATAAGGAGGAAGGCATATGCATGAGACGGCAGGTAAATCCTTTGCTGTTTGTTTAAATTCAAGGAGATTTGCCTGGAATAAACTCCATATCACNAATCAATCAATCAATCAACTCTTGGAACTTTGCATAGATTACTGAGGGGAAAAAAAAAAAAAGTATAGCCGTGCCATGCCACTTGTGCTTGGGGCCAAGTCTTTTTAGCAGAGTGGCCCATAGCGACAGCAACCATCTGCACAGCACTGCAGCTGGGAACGAACCAGAAACAGGACTGCAGCTTTCAAGCACCAGGCAGGGCACATTTCACATGTGACAATAAATACATCAGGGGTATGTAGGTGCTTGTATTCTGGAGAAGTAGTTATACCAGTGAGATGAATAAAATAACCGACTCGCACAACTTCAGAGAAAACTAACTGAAATATTTTTCAGAAAGCCCACCATCAATTTTGCAATGTTGGTTATTTGTATAAGCGAGTTTCCAGACTGGGTAGAAGAATGTGCATCTCAGAAACCTGGAGAGGACCCAAGAAATGTGGCTGGATTATTTTACAGTTCATTCTACAGTTCATTCTAAATAGACCTTTTTATATTTCATCATTCTCAAAGAGTACAGAAGGCTTTTATTCATATCAATATCTGTAAAAATGTTTGATTCTGGTCAGGATACAAAGTGTTTATTAAATTTTCCACTCAAGCTTGCCAGTTCAAAAGGAAGCTGGGCGTGGCAACCTTACCAATGATTAACTTCCATTTCCAGAGTGCTGAGATTTTCCAACCTCAAGAATTTTATAGCAGAAACTACCTGTCCTTTCACATTCAGAATTGTCATGAGAACAGCAGTTCTGCACCAGGAAGAACTGTAGATTTTGAGCAACAGCAGCTTGTCTAGATTTTTCTGCCATGCCTGTCCCAGACCACTAGATATCGACTGCCATAATCACGCAGAATCAAAAGTATAAGTTGGGGTAGGCAGAGCAAAGAAGGGAGATGGAATTCAGAAGTCTCCTGCTGTGATTCTTCATTGCCTCTTACCTGGAGCAGCTGTTCAAGCCAGGCTCTATCAGATCCGATTCAATGCTGCACTCGTTTATATTGGTTTCTCTCATTAAGACGAGCTATCATTCTGGAAGACTAAGTGCCAGGAAAATTCCCTGGATGGTGCAAAGCTAATTTTGTGCACCACTTCTGTACCAAGCCAGCAGCTTGGGGTGTACTGAGACACTGCCAGATTTCCCTTATCCCCGGCTATTGCATAGACAGTGCAATGTTATCCTGCAGTTGTAGGTGCTCTGACCCAAATTAAAATCAGCCCTGGGGGAGAATTCTAGCTCATATCCCAATTAACCTGGCCAGGAAAACAACAGGGAATCAATAAGCCATCTTTAATTTCAGATTTCTTGCTCTAAAAATCAAACTAAGTTGTGCTGATAGATCAGATTCACTGAATGCAAGATGCTGTAACGCAGCCCCGATGGCTTTACACACATTTTGTTTGAACAGGGCCCCAGGGAATATGGCCCTGCACCACGTTATAGCAGTATAAGGAGGAAGGCATATGCATGAGACGGCAGGTAAATCCTTTGCTGTTTGTTTAAATTCAAGGAGATTTGCCTGGAATAAACTCCATATCACACAAAGGACAGAGACTTCTTCCATTATAAAGCCGATGAAGTTTACCTTACCCTTGTACCATATCGATCTGATAGTTCCCCTGATCAAGTCTTGGTTTTTTTTAACAGCTCAGCTCTCAAGTGAGCTTTAGCTTGGAGGCTCTAGAGCTACTCAAGTCAACAACATCAGCTCACCACAGGTGTCAAGGACAGAGTCTGAAGTCCTTCTTAGCCTGCGGGAGATCTTTCTTTTGGACCCAAAAAGCACCCAGCTGTGGCTGGATACCTGTCTGCAATAACAGGCAGCTCATTTAAAGTAGCTCTTTAGGTTAAGGTAACAAAATAGATCAACTGGGCAGTATGCTGCCAACAGATTCATTTGCTCTGCTACTCAAAATACAGGTCCCAAAACACAAAGCATCAGTAACTCAACTAATAAATTAATTGCCATATAAGAACACTTAGAAGTAATAACAGTACCAGACATGCAGACTGCTCTTTCACATTACTTATCATTTACACAGCTGGTATTTAGAGGAAGAGAAAAACTCTCCCTTCTTCCCTACTTCAAATATGTTCCTGAATGAAGGTCAAAGACTGTTCTGCTTCCCAAAACAGAGAAGTTTTGACAAGTAGATTACATTTGTTACACAAAAAATCAAGTCTGATGACTTCTCTCAAATTATTTTTTTTTCAACATCTTGAATTAAAACAACCTGGAAGAACCTTAAGCACTGATTTTGGCCTAGATTAACTCACCTTCCATGTCTTTTTCTACCAGGAATAAAATGGCCAATTCCATATAAAAGCATAAATTAGCCGCTCTGAGTTCCCCAACAGGGAAGCCTGTTCTCCACCAGCTGTAGAGAGAACACATTTATAAATTAAACTAATATTTCCTTTGGGTTGTTGTGGCTTTGTTGGTTTTTTTTTTTTGATTTTTTTGTTTTTAATTAAAGTGCCCAATTTTTCCCAAGAATTTTGAAAGAAAACTTTTCCCCACAAAATGAGTACTGGGAAAAAGATTGGATTTGTTTCTATTTTACTTCCATGATCATCTCAACAACAGTAGGAGCAAACACACACCTTGGGGAACATGAAAGTCATCAATTTCAGGCAACTTGAACCATGAAGAAGATCTTCCAGTATGCCAAGCACCAGCACAGCTATATCTATGATATACCTAAAACAGGAGTGTTCTTCAGTGTATATAATGTTCATCCTGATGGAGAACAGGGATGGAAACCAACTCCTGCACAGGCACCTGGTGTCCTCAGCTGGAGATATCACATGGAGAAGAAACTTTATCAGCACACCCCTCCTAGAAAGCTCTGAGAAATGTAAAGCACAAGCAGATCGTTTGTCATCCCTACTACATTTTGGCACTTACCTGAGTGTCAGAGTTATTTGGTAGAACAGAGGGACAAGCTAACCTTGAGGATTTTTTTCCTCAATGACAAATTAAATATAATAAAAATAACAGTAATAATAACTCTACACAAAGTAATTCAGACAAAAATTATTTTATTTTCCAGATCCAATCATTCAACATCAAAAATGGCAAAATTGAGATGATCTACATAGTCTCCCAGCAGGCCTCCTGGGTACCATATTCATGTGTTTAAGAAATATAATTGAATTCTCCTCAGGATGCCTGCTTTATCTGGTGAGCCGGATGAAGAAATTGCTTTGAGGGCAGCAAGCATGCTACAGAAGTTTGACTGGCTAAAACTACATTGCTGATGTATTTTCACATAGATAGTATTTCTACCAAAGGTCTGCTGTGCAAAGTCTGTGTGGGAAAGGTTTAATTTATCTTTAAAATAAGCAAAGTCAGACACAAGTGCTCTATAGACAGTCTAATTTAACTTCCAGAGAGACAGCTGAATTTCATCTGAAATGACATATTCAAGACCAGACAAACAGAACACCCAACTCTGCAATTGGTTTTAAGTTCCTACAAATGTTTCTAGAAAAAGGAATAGTAGAAAACAAGCTGGCAGACAGAGAAGTGTCATTTTTCTTGCCAGAATTTCAGTTTATTTGCTTTAAGTTAAAAATAAATTATTTCACCCTGTCAATATCCCTATATGCCCATGTACCATGATACCAATCAAAGATCAGAACTATACCTAGGTTACTTTTGTTCTTATAAGTGACTGAAAAACTTTTACTAAAATCTGAAGGAGAAAAAGATCTAATTAACAGAGTAAAATTCAATTCAGTTTAAGAAATACTTCATCAGAAATTTGTATTTCACGATCTCTAGCACTTTTGTTTCTAAAAGTAGGAAATTGAGACATAGTGGTGCACTTAGCACATGGACAGCCACTGCTTTTTCTGCAGAAAACAGGAAAGCACATTAGTAAAAACAGCATTTCAACCAACTAAAAGCACTGTTTGCATAAACCATCCCTTTCACATTCTATAGGTAATGAACAAAAATTAGGCACCATTTCTGCAGCTTCCCCCTACTGCACAGGAGCTTAAGTGGAATTTATGACTTTGCTGTTGAAGCAATTTAATCTCAGATCCTTTTGACGACAAGGAGGCAAGTGATATAATGAATACATGAAAAGAAAAGGGAAAAGCAGGGTGAACAGGAAAACCAGACACACAAAAATGAAACTAGGGACATCCAATCATATTGTCTCCTCAAATTAATTCTTTGCAGGATGCTACTGTTTCATTTCTGGTATTTCAATCTTTTCTAATTTTTAATAAGCAAAATATTTCCCTTGCTATTAATTCAAAGTTGTGATTATTTAATTGTGTTTTGTTTTGGGTTTGTTGTTTTTGGGGGTTTTTTGTGGTTTTTTTTTTTATTATTTTATTTTGTATTGCCTTTAATCATAACAACATGAAAATCAGATTTCCTTTGCACTTTTCTCTGAGCATTGAGTAAAGAGCTACCCTCTATAATTAAAATAGAATTATCCTGTGCTCTGAAACACAGTGTAAATACTTATTACGATCTGGAACATGTCTTTAAAAATGTGCTTATATAAAAGGCAAAGTTATCCAAGGACACAATTTCAATGACATTGGGTCTATGAGGCTTTGCCTGTGTGTCATAAGAGAGGGGGTAGAGAGTTAACAGTAAAACTTACACGGGCTTGCAGCATTTCAGTATTACAGTTCTGTGTATTTAAAGCTTCCAGAAGTGTAACAGCATTCAATTTTGGCTTTATGAAACCCTCACTCTTTACATGGGTTTTCTGTCACCCTCATTCTTTACATGGGCTTTCAGTCACCTTGCTTCAAAGAAAGAAAAACAATAAACCAATATGAAAAAATTACACATGGCACTCTGAACCAACAGATCTTTACACCTATGGCATTCAAGACCAACTGAAAAGAAAAAGAAAGAAAAAAAGAAAGAAGAAACAAGAGACATCTTTTGCTTCAATCCAGGAAGATGCATCAACACTTTGAGCTATACATTAACAGACCTTGCTGCTCTCAATTCAGCATAGAAAACAGCACCACCACGCAGAGAGTGCCTGCTCAGCATCAGGGGGACTTCAGTGCCCCATTTCTGAGCATGCAGCAGGAGCAGGGCCGCATTCCTCCTGCACTCCCCCGCAGCACCTCTTCCATGAGAATATGCCTGCAGGCAGCATCTGTCCCCAACGGGAAGAGATTCTTCCCTGAGGTCACTGACCAGTACATGGCAGTAACAGTATCATCCCAGCATTGGCCTGTTCATGTTCTACCATGGGGGAAAAAAGAAAATATATTAGGCAGTGAAACATCTAAGGAGACACTTGAATGTGAAGTTGTTTACTGAGGATGTGAAGGAAACCACCAGAGAGAAGTTTGCCGAAATGGAGATGGTTTCATTCACACCAAGGAGCTGCACGCTAAAAGATGCAGGGCAGCTCTGTAGACCCTGGGGGCCTTATTTGCAGGCTTGCAACTCACACACAAACAGCGGGAACACACCCGCAGGAAGCTCTGGCCTCTGCAACGTACGCAGGCTGCCGGCACATCTTCCTCTGCAGCTGCAGGGGTGGACGAAGCTGCGTGTCTGGGTGTTTTCTCCTGCTGCAATGATACAACTGTCTTGTCAGATTGATGCATTACCAAGATCAGTTCCTCTGAGACTGTAAATGCTTGGTGTTGTCATGGAGCCAGAATTATCTCTCTAAATCTATATCTAAAGCCTAGAGAAACTCTTGAGTCTACGCTGTAGGGAGAGATAAAAGCTCAGCATACCTGGAAAATATTGTCAAAAGAAAATTTTGTTTAGAGCATGTCTAAAGGAACAGGTGAGCAGGGGAACCACCACATTGCTGTACAGGTCCACATCCGACATTCAGGTAAGAAACCAAAAGTGACCAAGAGTCACTTACCTGTTTTATGAAATACTGAAATTATTACCCTAAATCAATGCAGGATGGGTCCATGGGGCCAGTTCTGTTTAATAGCTTTATCAATGATCTGGACAAGGGATCGAGTGCACCCTCAGTAAGCTTGTAGATGACACTGACTTGGCTAAGAGCATTGATCTGCTTGAGGGTAGGAAGGCTCCACAGAGGGATCTGGACAGGCTGGATTGATGGGCCACGGCCAACTGTATGAGGTTCAACAAGGCCAAGTGCTCGGTCCTGCACTTGGGTCACAACAACTGCATGCACCGCTACAGGCTTGGGGAGGAGTGGCTGGAAAGCTGCCCAGCAGAAGACAACCTGGGGGTGTTGTTCAATAGCTGGCTGAATATGAGCCAGCAGTGTGCTCAGGTGGCCAAGAAGGCCAACAGC
>VXBL01003932.1:459099-473049 GCA_013400195.1 Aramus guarauna
ACCTCATGCAAGATGAACACAGGGCTATGATTCTAAGCACCCCTAATACATCAACACAAAGAATTCCATATAGCAGCTTCCAATGTAATCCAGTTCATGCAAGGAAATGAAGACATCAAGGAGAAGTCATAAACCCACTTTTCAGGTAAATTTCAAACAAAATTAATTTTTCAGACAAAAAGGAGATTCACTGTAGTGAAACCTTCATATGGTGTCACCTTCTTTATAGGATCTCCTGTATGAAACAAGTACAGACAGATACCGAATGTTCCTTGTTCTACCTCTTGCATTAAAAGTCCCATTTTCTCTGTCCTTTTGAATGCCATTGGGTTATCCTTTTAGACATCTAAGATGTCATTCACATTTAAATCCAGCGTTGTACCAGTTTGTGTGCAGTCAAAGGAAGAGTTTGGCTGTCTCAGGCCAGACTCTCCAATCCCAGTGCCAGTATTTTATTTCCTTAATTCTCAGTGTTTCCTAGGGACTCCATTCTTCCCCTCATTTTTTCTGTTATATTTTAAAAAGGGGGAGAAAATGTGGGTTTCTTCTTTTTCTCTTATTTTTGTTTCTGTATCGTCTCCACTTGAAAAGACCGTCCTTCTACAGCTTATAAGTATAGCCTTGTCTCAATCAGCCTTTCCTTAGTCAGATCAAGTGGGTGACTTGGAGATGAGCGTCTCCAGCAACACTGGAGATCAAAATTAATCAGCACACAGAGCTACAGCGGGATATTTTTAAACAAATGCCATTATTAATATTGCAATAAGCTTACCAGAAGCTCATAACACACTTACTGGAATCAGCAAGTATAGCCTTACTGTTTCATGCATGGAAGACTTTCTCCACTTTTTATTGATTATTTCGTTAATTAGGATGATAAGGTCTAGACCTGCACCTCTCTGAACACCTTTATGAAATTGCTTCATCCTTAGAATATTCAAATAGTCTCTTCCACCCTTGAAAGTGAAACCTTGTTCTCCAAAGAAACTTTTAAGTGTGTCTGTGGAAAGTTTTCCCTGCAGACAGACACCACTTGCCCTTGTATGTGCCTGGCTGCTCTCTACCACATTTGAAAGGTCTTAGCACCTTTGATATGAATGAATTTAAAGACAAGCCATTTGGTGGGTAGGACTGTAGGAACACTAGGTCAGGTAAGGGAATAGTCTCATGAGCCCAAATGACCAGTGAGATTGATTTCAAAGTGTAAAAATGAGATGTACCCCTCTATGTTCACCCATTCTCCAGCACTAGAGCTAAAGCTCTGATATCAGGAGGAAAACAGATTAAGCACAGTCAGATACCAGCTCAGCTGGGAGATGGCAATTTGCAGCCGCAGGAGTGGGGTGCTGGAGGTCAAATGCCCTCTCTCCAGCTGTTAGGTACCTTACCCAAGCCCAAAGCTCTGTGTCCAGCCACAGCACCCAGAAAGAGAGATCAACGACCATCCAGAAGATCTAGCTTTCATATAACAACACCCAAACAAAGGTCCCAGTGCTCAGCAAAGGGGATATATATTTACAACACGGCCTCTATTCTGAGAGTAGTAACTCTCAGAAGGGAACATATTTACCAGAAAAATCCTGCAAGACCACTGAGGCAAACCTATGGAATTACCTTGGGGCAATATCTCACTCCTTCAGAAAACAATTTTTGCTGTGATTTCTCACTGCCAGAGTCTTCCCGTTGTCTTTGATAGAACAGAATTACACATGCTATTTCATGTGTATGCTTGAGTTAAAATTCAAAATCCCTTTTTATAGCTGCATGAGGGGAAACCATGACATGGGATTTGTCAGAGAACTACTCTGGTTCTGGTTCAACCTGATATTAGGAAGCATTTCTTTAATGAGAGGGTGGTCAAACACTGGAAGAGACTTCCTAGGGAGGTGGTCAATGCCCCAAGCCTGTCAGCGTTTTAAGGCGTTTGGACAGTGCCCTTAACAACGTGCTTTAACTTTTTGTCAGCCCTGAATTGGTCATGCAGATAGACTAGAGGATTGTTGTAAGTCATTCTAACTGAATATATTCTATATTATTGGTTGCAGAATCACTAAGGGGTACCTCCCCTCAAACCTCACATAACCACCATACTCAAAGCCTTTTTGTTCTAGTCCACCCCGTGCCCTGCCCCTGTTCAGTCTAACAAGCGGTGGGTTCCCAGGGGACAGACGGCTGCCCTGCAGCTGGACCTGTGCAGGACCACCACAGCATCAGCTGGACCTGGCAGGGGAACTCTGGGAAATTCACTCAGGAAATGGCAGACCTGTAAGTTGTTCTTGTGTCCTCTGTGGCAGAAAAATTCCAATTCTTCCTTTTTTTTGAACCAAAGTTTTTGCCTTTGGAGGAGCAGAAAAAAAGTTTGGGAGCACTATAATGGAATAGCATCTATGATTTACAAAACTCATCTGTCATCTGTTAGTTATTAAAGATACTACTGACAATAACTTAGACAAACTACACTATTTAATTTCGTGTTTATTTACCTCATAAATTGTAAGATAACAGCTAGTTTGTAATTGAGGTATTTGCATTTGAAAGGAAGGCTTACTGCATGGGGAGATAAAGGGTTTTTTTATGTTTCCTTTTCTGAAGATATATCCGTGTTTCAATTTATAATTAGGATGTTTCTCAGTAAAATATACACGTGACATGTTTCTTTGGGCAATAATTTCAGAAATTATCTTAAAATTACTTGACTAAAGCAAAGTACCATCTATGTACAAGAATACAATCTGATATATGAGTTGATACAACTACTCAGTGTAACTGACAGTAACCACCAAAAATTAACTTACCAGACCTATATCCAGCCAAAGGTCTCTTAAAAAGCATTTGTTAAAAAACCATGCATTTTAGTGGCGAGGCTTAAAAAAAAAAAAGAGAGAAGAGAGAAGAGAGAAGACGAAGAAGAAGAAAAATCCCGGGATTTTTCCATTACTTCTACATTGCCCTTCTACAGAGAGGGCAAGTCCATTTTTCATGAAGTGCTATTAGTGAAAGTAAATAAATGAAGGCTAGTTCCATCTGTCTTTGAATGGGCAATTTTTGAACAGCAACATCTTGAAATCATTATTTTCATATACAATTCCCCTAACTAAAACCTAGAAATATCAGAATCCAGGCAGGGATTTTTTCCTATGGCCATCCTTGCACAGGCTATGGCTTCTGGTGAAAGTCATCCACCAGTCTTAGGACCAGGCTGTCCATCAGCCACCTGAGTCATGAAGAGTCAGAGCAAGGGAGACTCACAAAGATATATTTAAGACCTTGGCCTCCCCTAAGCCTTTCCCAGCAGGGCACATCATTGCCAGCACAGTCCTGAGACCTGTGGATCAGAAGAAGGCACAGACCCTTTAGGTAATAATAATATGTGTAGTTAGCCTGCTATAGGAGCCAGAAGTCCATTAACTTCATTATGGAGCCTGACCTCACAGTCATGGAGCAACCACTCCTGAGCGAACTTCTGCAAGTTTTTAAGTTAAATGAATCTCATGTTTTAGCAAGGGTAGGATTTTGCAGGTAGCACTGGCAGAGTCACGAGTGAGCAGAAGCCTCAGAAGCTCATCTGATGACCTTATATATTTGGCCTGTTAGACTTCACTCAGTCACAGACTTTGCACGTACCAGTTTTTCAAAATCTCAGTAGTTGAAAAGTTAAGTAGTTGCAGAAAAGTAAACAACTTCTGCTAGAAAAACTTCATCATGGTCTTCTCATAAAGACTGAGGCTGTGTGAGATGGAAGTTGTTCATTGACTAGGAGATAGGAACTGAGCCATCAGCTACTATCCAGACTGAATCATTTGCCAGGATAAAGAGCTGCAAAACCTTGCAACAGCACATGGGGTTTCATTCCACAGAAGCCCAGCTGAGAAAGGACAATGTAAGAAAAAAACTCCACCTTTTGCAGGTTCGTCTAGGGGACTCAGCTCCAGCCCTGTAACAGTTTGACTTGAGAACCTGCTTAGATGGCTGTAGTGTAGAAACCTCCATGAAGTCAAATCAGAATGAGAATTTTAGGCATCGCCTTTTTTGTTTCATTGCTCTGCACCTGTCTTTGAATGACGGAGCAGATTTCTCGAACTTTCTCTTTATTTTCTTTCTTAAACATTCTATTCTTACCTTTAAGTTTGTCTAGAGTTGAGACTAGTTTGGGATTGGCTGATAGTGCTCAGGCATCCCAGCCTTGGATAAGTCCCCAGCGTGCTAAAAGTAAAGTCAGGAGTTGCCAAGGTATCACCCAGGGTCCTCCACCACGTCATCCCAACGTACCTACAGTGCAGGGGAGAGGATCTGGTAATTATGCAATTTCCCTTGGAAATATGACAAAGACATTTTACACATACATTTTGGAAATTATATGTAATTTTTTTTCTCTATTTTTAGGAAAGGTTATGCAATTTGTGTAATGGAGGTTACAGGTGATAATAAAAATGTCTTCTGTGAAATAAATCACACAGTTTGTTTAACAGCCTGGAACAGAGTGAACAGAGATCAAGAAAGGAAGGAATTTATCTTGTGCTCGTTGATCAGCAGAGAAAGATTATTGTAATTAATTATTATAACACAGCTATTTAACAAGGCACATTGTCATTTATGCACTCATGTCCCAGAGCACAGCTGAAAATTTCCCGTCAGAAACTTTTTGACTGAAGAAAATGAAAGGTGCAATAGGAACCATTTAATTTAATGTCAGGAATTTACTAAGATGGAAATGTATATTTGAATGAGCCACATTTAGTTCAAGAATCCACATTTGTTGCTCATTCACCTCAGGATAAACACTGCCAAAAGTGATCCAACTCATGCCAAATGCTGTCCTACTGATAACAGCTGAAACACAGGTTCATTCAGCAACACCGGGCTTAGCTGTCTGTGCTGGGACCTTTGGGCTATAGTAGCTGCTCCAGAGCATCAGTTCTGCCATGGTATGTAGGCAAATGGTGATGACAGCTTTAGAGTGCAAGTTTTAGGATGCAAGTCCAAGACTGATGGTAAAATTTAGTTAAGAACTACACTTTAAAAACTGAAACATGTCCTCAGAAAAAAAATTACATACTGGTGGGGGGGGNACCTGAACAGACTTACTGCTAATACATGAAACAGTGATTTATGGAACACCCCATACATCTGGCTGCTTTCATGCCTCCCCAGCAGTACAGCATATGGCAGAACATCTTGCTATATCCTCACAGCAATCTCGCACTCTTCTTTGGGATCACAGTAAATATAGCAGATCTCTGGAAAAATCCTCTTGATTCATCCATCATGTGGAAAATATAAGAGTTTTAAACTACCACAGACTTTCAATATCTAATTGCTTTGTTCTTCAGCAATGCGTTTTTTTTTCTCCGGCATCTGCAAATGCTCACAGCAACTTATTCTATATATACAGCTAAATTATTCCTGTCTCTTGGCTTTCCAAGCTTAAAATGGATCCTGCTGATCTACATTACCATTTAAAAGAAACACAGCCGCATATTTCTCCTTTCAAATGTTCTTGGTTTAGGTTGATCATGTCACAGTCCAGTCTTTTCTTCATCTTTACTGAAAATGATTTCTGGATAGGTGTCATCAATCTCTTTGGTAAAAAATCTGATGTGAAGAAATCAGCTCACATGACTGATGGCACTTACTCTGTGGCAGTATCATTTTCCATCAGGCTTTTTGCAGGCCAGTCACCACAAAACGCACTTCTGGTTGTTTTTGTTCATCTCCGGCCTCATGCTCTTCAATTTTTCCCCTTTCATCTCTTTTTTGAATTCCAACAAGGCACTATTAACACTCCTTGATTTCAATGGGTTGGTCTCACCATTTCTGGCAAGATACTTGCTGAGATCGATTAATCTTTTCCTACTTGAGTAGGCTATTTAATCCCAGTTTTAAACATTTGTTTCCGCTTCCTTTTTCCTCATTATGTTCAGGGACTGAAGTACTGTGATACTGTAATCTCAAACTCAAGCTTATATTTCCCTCAAGGACTCTTCTCTAATAACACTGTTCAGAATATGTATGTTTGTTTTATTGTGTTCCCTCCCACAAAGTTGTTTACCTGCATTTTGAAAATTACTCTCTAATTGTTAGTTACACTGGAGTTTGCAATCTGCAGTAAGAGGTTCTGTAAGGAAGTTTCCGTACCTGTAACCAGCGGAGTTTCCAGTTTTTGTCTTCTATAGTAATAAAACTACACACATGATTTATCATGAGATCTTTTCTCTTGCACCTATCTTCCTTTCTATCATCAATAGCATAAAAATTACTCAATAATACACAAGACAGATCTCAGTTGTTGTACTTTAAAGCAGGAGTCCATCACTCCAGCGTTCCCAATTGCCACTCACCTTTAAAGCCATCCCTCACCCGCTCTTCCCCCACACTTGAACAGCTATCCAGCAGTTTAAACTCATTTTAAACTCTGTGCCAGCAATTTTTTGAGAAACCTTCCTTAAGGCTGGCTGACGTGTTGTCAAAAGAAAATGTTTGCAAGCCAGCTTTCTACATAGGCAGCTAAAAAATGACAGCCAGATGTCAAGCAGAACTGTCCGTTAAAAAGGGGAGAAACGAGCCCTAATGAGAATGGCTGGCTGGCTTCAGAGAGGTGGGTAGCTCTCTGATCACTTAATTCTGATTAACTAACCCTGCAGCAGAACACCAAAATTAATTGTATTTCTAATTCCTCTCAGAATGCTAACAAAAAGCCGGATAAAAGCCTACTGAAATATTAATTAATGTCACGTTTCCTCACAAGATATTAATGCACATGTAAGAGATGGTCACAAGTGTAAGTCCCTGTGGTCACTGGACTGGCTGAACCCTGGGTGTTTCAGCTGGTGGGAAAAAGACTTAGAACTATCTTCTATTTGGTTTTGAGATAAAGATCTGGAAAGCCATTGAGTTTGGCTTCCTTTAATTTAGAACCCCACAATGTTGTTTAGAATTGCATTTTAAATTCTATTTCTTCATCTATTAAAATATTATATTTGGAATATGTCATGGAAGTTGATAATAATCCAGAACATACAGAGCTACTACTGGAATATTCACATATGATATTGTTGTAATATTCTTTATTCTCATTTCAATTTTGAAGTGATTAAAGGCAGACGTGTTTCTTATGAAATAGCACCTTGTCTTTTCTAAATTATAGCATCATTTTCCATATTACCATGAAACATTTCCAGGATGAAAATGATCCTCTCAAAAGCCTTTTCAATGAAGGCTACTCACCTTGGGAGTAGCAGATTTACGTTCACATACTTGTTGCAGTGAGTGGGACAATTGCAGAAGAAAAGAGTGAGAGGCTCATTGCAGAGTATTCAGGAGCTTTGTAACTGGCACGTTTCCCTAGGATGCAGATCCTCGCTCAACATCAAGCAGAATAGAAAAAGATTTCCCTCCACCCCAGGAAGCACCTTATCCACTGCTCCACTGGTTTGGGGGATCTAATGGACACGTGCATACAGTCTTGCAGTCCCAGAAAGTATGTTCTAGGATGATTTTTTTGTAACTGGAAAAGAATATTCACTTTTACACCAGACTGAGCTCCACAAGCAAGGTAGATTTATCATACTAGCTGCCACTTAGCTGTGGTCTGCTCAGCAGGCATAACACGAATGCAACAGCAGTGTCTAAACGTTGGCCATTGGCCCCTGCTATCATCCATAAGATCCGTCTTGGACTTCAACAGTATTCACTAATGAGGTGAAGATTGGGGGGGCAGGGGGGGGGAAGGTAGTGCATCAGTGCTGCAAAAGCAAGCACAAAACTTGTTAGTTCTGTGCGGAGAATCTCCTTATGGCTCCCCAAGTAATTTCTGCGGATAACAAAATAGTTTAACAAGTAGGGTCCAAGCCTGGCAATCCAGCAGCCTGAGCTGGGTAGCAGGGAGCTGCCACATGAGTTGTGCTCCTGTTGCATTTTGACTGTTTTCCCAGTCACTGGAAAGATCCTCCCAGGAGAGGAGTCTTCCCTGCACAGCGTGTTTGAACGTGTGAGGGCTTGCAGGAAATGCTGCGGTCACAGAAACTGCTATAACCATTGGCTGGAGATTCTTCAGTGCCTTGCCTGAAAATTTCTATTCCAAAACTCTTCCTAAAAATATGTCAAGTTAAACAACATTCGTTGTTAAGAAAGATTTTGTGGTTCCCTGCTGTAATATCCAGCTGCAGAACAGGGGCCTCCTCAGCCCCTCCGTACCAGAATGAACAAGATCCCGAGAAGGTCCTCGATTAAAGCATCAGCCAGGGCTGGGAGAAATAGTTTCACATACCTGATCTAAAAGAAGGACTTTAACAGAAATACCCACGTCCCAAGTAACCTCTGGATTACCGGCTTCACCTTTTCCTAGAAAGGGGAAAGGCTCATTCCTGTGAAGAGCAAGAACATATTTCATTTCTAAAAACTAAAGAAGGTTTTCACCCAACATTGAAAGTAGTCAATAAAGTGGAATGGTCTGTATGGGTGTGTGTGGTTGGGAGTAGTTCTGACAGTACATAGTTAGAACATAGCAAATATTTTTTATTAAGGACACTGGAAACATTACCTAAAATGGGCATTAAAAATGCATGTTTATGTAAATATATTAAGATAACCATGGGTCTAATGATAGACTTAAATATCTAGCTTATTAGAATTAGGGACACTTCAAAATAATCTTAAAATTAGCCTGAAGTCCTGTTTAGTTCAGAATTAATATTTTATCTATAAATCACTTATATTTCAAACCACTGAATATAATTTTTAAAGCATATAAGTAGCTTTAGAGCCTAAGTACCCCTGATTTCCAAAGAAACTCACATTTCTAATACCTAAGCTGTTATAGAAGTAAATCTGGATCCATAAATCACTTAGGCTTTTTTGAAAACATAAGCTATCTATTATAACTAACACATATGTGATTAAATGATTATGTTCTTTTCTTATCCCAAAGTTGTTACAGCATGGAGGGAAAATATAGTCATATTTCTATACAATACATAGGCATTACTGCTTGTTCGGTTAACAAAATAATGTTTATTTTGACAGAAGCTGCTGGGAAACTCGCGAATACCCTAATCTTACTGCCTACCCATTCCTCTGCTAAAGATGTTGATGACTCTGACAACACACGCAGCTCCAAGAACACTGAGATGTTTTTAAAGATCAGCAAAATCCTTTCCCCTCTGTTTACCCCCCTCTGTATCTACTTCTCCTCCTCCGTGAGAGGAGGTTTGAAGGGTGTGCTCTGTGCACCTTTGGGGTTTGGGTGTATTTCAGGTAAAGACTTCGTGTCACACCTGTGATGGTGGGGTGGGGTTGTTAGGGAGATGGACAGCAAGCTGTCCCTTGTTTCTCTCTGCCTCCACCCCAGGGTCTCTGGGCAGGAGGCAGTGACCAGGCTGAGGTCCCCAACCCACACCAACACCTCGACAGGCTGCTGGGGTGCAGAAAGAGGTGGAGCAGGACGCGTGTGTGGTTGCAGCACACCCAGACCCTGCTGTGCTGAGGTGCACAGCATGTGCTTTGCTCAAAAAGTGATGGGTTACGAGGGGCTAGGGTACATCTCCAACTCCCTCCCAGTGTCTCAGCCCACCCAGGTGAGAGCCTCCGTTCCTCTTTAAGGCATGATGCCAAGGAGGCAAAATATCATCAAGGCTAATCAAGGTCGTGACACATGCGTACATATCTCCTGAGAAGGAGGGGGGACCACAGCCTTCATAAAGGTCTCTAAATTGTCTGCTAACAATTCTGCAATTGCATCATTCCCCATTTCCCCACCAGCACCACACCATCTACTCTCCCCTCCTCTCCAAGCTAGCTCTTAATCATGAATAAAACACTACAAGAAGCCCTCAGTTTTCTAAAGCATCCTGTGTTCCTGCCTAAATAAGCTGCTTTGGCTTCAGCCACAGCAGCTGTGGTCTCCACTATTCAGCCCTTCAGGGTGCTTTGGCTCAGCAAAACACACCCTGAATAAAAGGGCAAGAGATGTCTTCCTCATGGTAAAAGGAGAGCTGCCCCCTTCCCTCAGAGAAAAGTCATGTGCTCTCAGAAACTCTCTAAAAACACACACAAGCCTTAATCCAGGGCTAACTGTCACTGAAATATTTTGCCTTCTGTACTACACCTCACTTCATATGTTTTTACAGTGGATGGGTTTAAAATGTCTATTCATTACCCTGGGATTGTGCTATACGGCCACTGGGCATAGGAAGACTCAAGGTCTCACGCTGCACAGCACCGACGGTTTCAGGTTCTTTACGATACCCAGAGGAAAGCTGCTAACCCACCGTCACGCACCACAAGGTCTGGTTTTCTGATGACCTCCCCCTTTTACTGCTAGCAGACAGGAGCAGCACAAATTGTGCAGAAGCCAGGGGAGGGGGGAAAGGCATTTCACGTGACTCATTTTGCCGCCCCATCAAACACAAGAGGTGTCAGCGACAAGAGGCTCTGGAGCTCCACTCTTAAATTTTGGTGTAGAATTGCAGCAGTTTGGGCACTCGTTTTGACTTTAGGTAACTTTAAATTATTACATAATCACATTGTGGGGGGTATGAGCTACAGCAGACGTTCATAGGAGCTGGAGGGTCTCATCCAGCAGAAGAAATGAATAGAAATGCAGGGAAACAAGCAACACACAGAGACTCTGTTGTTCCCCAGTCTTACATCAGAGAAGTGCTAATTATAATAATTTGATGTCACCCAGACTGTAACACTCCATCAGGTTAATGAATTTTAGCATAGTAACAAATTATTTTTGTTTCTAAGTAGGCTGTACAGTATTCTCCTTTCAGTGAAATGATTTTAAATCATTAAAATTTCAATTAAATTTCAGGGGAAAAAAAACTGCATGTGAAGTACGTGAGTATTTTGAGAAAGCTTTCCCAATGTTTCAGCTATTTAAAAACACAGGCAGTTAATTTCTGTTAACCAGTCCTGCTGCTCACAATCACACCTAAAACATGCAAATCACATCTTTCTTTATACAGCTATACATCATTCATAGCACCAGATTGTGCAAAACGCTCTTCTCAGAGTCAAGGAGGTACTCGGATCTGAATGCATCATTTCTGCATTTTCAGAGCAGGAAAACATGCTGATGAATGAACAACCCCACAGCTGCAGAAACAAATGGTGCTTTTCCTCCTGACTGGCTCCGCACCGGCATCCTCACAGATGACTTACGCACCATTTTTTCCGAATTACTGAAACACCCTGGCTGTACAGCCATATGCATATTGATGTTCTGCTGCTACCAGATGCTTACACTGCAGAACTTCTAATTACGGAATTGGACGCTGCCTAGACGATAGTCTGTCAAATTAATAAATTATAACTCAGTCATTTATGGCACCATAAAGCCCTGTTGTGGTTTGGGGAGGGGGGAGGTTAATGATTTTTGATTCAGAGCATAAAGGATGTTAATGAGTTTCTCATAGACACAAAAAAGTAATATGACTTCAGAAAAAGACTTATGGGCAGACATTTATAATGCTTCCAGGGGCTAATACAAAGAATGCAGCTTCTTTTAGGCATGAGTCAAGCATTTGCTCTTTTATAGTGTGTCTGCTTCAAGTAGAAATAACTAAAATAAAAGAATAGGAGGCAAATGATTAAATGACTTGGGGGACACAGAACCAAGTCCTTAATTACAAGCAGTTTGACTGAGGTCTGTAAGGTGCTGAGCACTTCTTGCAATGGGAGTGAAGTAGAGCTGGAAGGCATCCAGCACCTTGCAGGGCTAAATTCTGCTGGACAGTTTCTGCTAAACTCACAGCAACAACTGGAGTCACTGCTGCTGAGAGTGAATGGTCTTATATCACTGTAGGCCAAGTTCATCCTTGTGAAAAGAAAAATAAAATTAATGGCTTTTCAAATCCTAACCTACATGACTATCTGCAATTTTTGTCTTTTTTTTTTTTTTTTGGTAATGTAAACTTTTGCAAATTATAAGGATCCTCTCCTTCCTGAGTGCAAGAAAGATTAGATTTTTAATTTCATCAGCTACAGTGGAAAAATCTACTAAGGGCTTTTTATTTGATTAAGCTTCAAATTAATTAACTTGAAGGAAATAATTGCACCATCACCTCTGGTTTGCATTAGCAAGTAAGGGAAAGGAAGAAGAAAAAAAAAAATCTATGTGATATAATGTGCACAGGATGGATGACTGGATTGGTCTTAAAATTGATGAACTAGGAGCTAACAGTCATTAAACAGAAGAACAAATAATCCCCTCCTGTTTCTTATGTGATGATGGTGGGTCTATGAACCAAAACTCCAAGGACAACGGAACTCCTCCAGTAGGGAGGAGCAATGCCAACCCTGCAGCCGTCAGCACCCCCGTGCAGAAAGGCTAAATGCCTGTCTACGTGTCTAAAACCTGACCCTGAGCAAAAGTTTTTAAATTTTCTGATCCTCTCTCAGACTTTGTATCTGTCACAGGGAGTAGCGATGCTTAGGACAAATGCATCTCTGCTGTTATTCCTGAATCAGTTTTCCCATTCCAGTGTGCAATTCTTTATCTTGAATGTACAGCAAGAACAGAGTATATCCAAAAGCACCAGTGCCAAATTCCATGCAATTCTACTGGTGTACTGCTTTTTATGTAGATGTGTACTTAGGACTGTTGCAAATATTATAAACACTTATGTCTACATATAGTTGACAGCCAGAAGAGACAAATTAAGATCAGATTTAATATATTAGCTGTAGCCAGATGACTGGAAATCATCCAAATATAAGCTAATAGTGTACATTTGCAAAGCATCCTTGCTTATCTGACATACAGCAATAAATTGAACGTAGCAGCCAGAGCATTTCTTTAGAGCCTTGCAGAGCTGCAATCCCACAGCTGCAGAAGTTGCTGCATCATTCAGCCTTGGTTGCAGAATTGCATCCCCAGACTTCAGCTTTCATTTAAGCCACTGACGCACTTGCCCCAGACATTCTCCTGGAACCTTGGGGTGCTGGAGAAAATACTGGAAATGTAAATTACTAATTGCCCTGGGCTTTTCCTAAGAAAAGATCACTGCCATTTTTCTGATATTATTCTTCTTAATCACCTATGAAAGGTAAATGGAAGATGTAAACATCTTGTTGATTTCTGTAGGACAAAATTAGATTTCACTCTACACATTTTAGTTGTGGCATTGTCTATATACTGCAGGATTCCATGTTTAAAGAAAAAAAGAAAAATAGTTCAAAATGGTGTACGCAATGTGTGTTTTCCTCCAGTGACTATGACCTTTAAAAATATTCAAGCTGCTGTTTGATTTAACATTTCAACAGCAAATACATTTTAATGCACAGAGGAGCATTCTCAAAGTTCACAAAACTGTTTGCATAGATGAAAGGAGGAGCTAAAAGACTGTAACAGGAAAAAATATAGCTGTAGGTTCATTCCAGGTATAGAAGAGCCTGAAACCAGCACATTTGCTAATATCAAGTCTGACATCACACACTTCAGATCACCCCCACCTCCTGACCAGCATGCTTGGTTCAAGCACCTTAGTTCAAAGTTCACATAAACCACCAGAAAACCTTCCAATACTTCAATGAACTATTTCATAGAATCCTAGAATGGTTTGGGTTGGAAGGAACCTCAAAGATCACCTAGTTCCAACCCCCTTGCCTTGGGCAGGGACACCCTCCACTAGACCAGGTTGCCCAAAGCCCCATCCAACCTGGCCTTGAACACTTCCAGGGATGCAGCATCCACAGCTTCTCTGGGCAACCTGCTCCAGTGCCTCACCACCCTCACAGGAAAGAATTTCTTCCTAATATCTAATCTAAATCTGCCCTCCTTCAGCTTAAACTCATTATCCCTTGTCCTGTCACTACATGCCCTTGTAAACAGTCCCTCTCCAGCTTTCCTGTAGGCCCCTTCAGGTACTGGAAGGCTGCTATAAGGTGACCCCAGACCCTTCTTTCTCTAGGCTGAACAACCCCAACTCTCTCAGCCTGTCCTCATAG
>VXBL01003932.1:475003-488146 GCA_013400195.1 Aramus guarauna
TTATCATGACTGTACTGGATTTCACTTTTATAGCAGCCAACCTTACTGATACTCTGTTTATGCTTGTAGACATTTGCAGCTAAAAGTGAGCTTCAGAAAAATATACTAATGAAATATTGGCAAGTATACTGGAATTATTCATCGAATAATTCATCAAATTATTCAGCCCCATTCCATTTCAAAAAATATTTTGGAAAATTCAGGAGCAACAACACACCATACAAGGAAAATGAGACCAAAAATCCAACTCATCCTTGGACTGATGCTCCTTTATCCTGGTGTCTAAGAGGACAGACCAGGTTCAAGACCAGGTTTCACTGAAGGGTTCAAGAAAGCTTTCCTTGACTTCAGTATGTGAAACTCTGCTTCTGCTGAGAATGGATTTGAATTTCTGCTGTCTCTCAAGACCTAAAAAGCAATGAACATTTTTGTTTTTAAAGAACATGTTCACAGTTTTGCACAAGGATTGACTCAGTGACCAATGCAACTACTGATGTTTTTACATATTCCAGGAAGAAGCTTTCACAGCTGGAAAGAAAGAAAAGAAAGGGAAAAAAAAAAAAGAAAACCAAGTTTCTGCTTTTATTCTCACAGAAGGGCAGCAAAAGCAAGAGTGCAATTGCTTTCCAGCTAAACACTAACAGGTCAAAGGTAAAACAGCAAAAATACTTCTCTGGAAAACTGCTTTGAATGCCTATAGTGTTTCTTGCTCCCAGGAATAATCTTGTCACCGTGCCCTGCTTCATTGAGTTGTGTGGACACCTCCTGTCAGCATCTCTCCAAGATACACTAATACCAACACAGACATGGCTCCAGGAGGGAAGCTAAAGATCTGAACATACAGAGCACTAACAATTCTGGGGGAAAAAAAGGAAAACAAAACAAAACAAAAAGATAATTTCTTCACCCGAGAGGCAGTTATACTGCAGGATGCTGTCATAGGATGTTGTAACGATGAAGAGTTGGGTTCAAAAGGGCGCTGGACAAATTTGTGCAAAACAAATTAAACCTGGTACAGCAACAGCATGATAGGAATAAAATGAGTCACTAAGGGAGCCATAAAATCACATTTTAGTTATTACACCATAACTTCTCCAAGCAGACCAGTCCTACAACATATCAAACTTCACTGACAAAAGCTTTGTTCCCCAGAAACCCCCAAATGACAACCCTCACAATGTACTTTTCCAAGTCCTACTGCCAAGAGCCCCTAGATAAATAACGTCCCAAGTCATTCATAGCATAGTCATCTTCCCACAGCTATTTATCCAAAGAATGGGCTCAAAATATCCACAGAGCTATTCAGTGCTTTGGCAGTAAGTTAAAATATTTATTGATTTAGCTTTCTAACAGACTCAAGCATTCAGCCTGTTACCTAGCATGAAGGTACATATCTCCTTAAGTCCTGCCAGGAAAGTAAAGGATTTCTGCCAAACTAGTTTATTGCTATACTCTTTCCCCTGTGGCCATCAATACCAGAGACCTGTACATCAACCTTCTGCACAGGGACTGATTTTATTCTCCAGTCTGCTACAAATGTGGTGAGAGTGGCTGGTGCCTTCCTGGTGGACCTGCTTTTCTCCCAGGGTAATGCTAAGAATGGAGCACCCTCTTCACCCTAATCCAACTAAATATTTACAGCCAATATTCTTCCTGCAAACTGCATATGTACATATTTTTATGTGAGAGAAGTAACCATTCCAGAGAGAGGTACCAGCAATGCCACCAGATGATTTTCCATACAACTCATCTTATTAACTCCAGCTCGCTTTGGTGCCAGACAGCCCAAGAACGGGAGACGGTGAGAGCTAGCTTCATAAACACCCGCTGTACTTGATAAAAACCAATCTTAAAGAAGAGATCTCAATGGCTGTACCTCTTTGCCTGTTTAAAAACAGGTCCAGGATGAATAGATAGCCAGAAAGCTTCCTTGGAAATCATTACATATTCACTGATTCGGTTCTGCAAGCTCAGTGCTCATTGCACCCTGGCAGACACTCTCTACACAGTGCACGCTTACAAAGCTATTATCTAAATCTGATGGTTTACATTCCATGAGGTTTTGTCCATGTACATTTAACATAATGTTTATCAGGTGTAAGTGCCAGAGGAATAGGATTTTTAAATTATTCCAAACAGCCCATAACTAAATTGGCCAAATAAATTGCTATCATTTTAGATTCAATTCATCATACCCATCATTTTGGTGCTGTTTATTCACAAAAAGGCCCTGAAGATGCTTTGCTTGCTGTCCACTTATTAGGCAAAAGAATCGTGATTCAATTGTTTCTGTATTTATTTCACTTGACAAAGGATTACCAACCACTGATGCACGCTGAACAGAGAAAGCCTAAATCTCAATTTCCCTGTTTTTTTAAATTTCAGTTTTATTAATATGCCTTCTTTTTGTCTTTGAAATAATTGGTGGTTGCTCAATCACAAACATACCTTTCATCGTTTAAAAGCCCACAAGTCTCGTTATGCTAACTCTCTCCTCCCACATATATGAAGAGCAGCCCAGCAGGCATTCGTTAAACCTCTCTTTTGAAGTACTCTTGTTCTTATGTCATGGACATTTCTTCTAACCTGACCTTATAAAAAAGGTGACATGCTTTTCACTCTCTGGTTTCCACATAATTTAGAGTCCATGCGAAGCACGGAAATGAGAAATTATGTCTCTGTAAGTGTGAAAAACCCCAGGGTTTTAGATTGTTGTGCCACCTGTGACACAGGTCCCTGCTGCTTCTGCTTGCCCAAGCATTCTGGGGACCCTGGAGCTCAGCCTCCAAGCACAGAAAAGACAATGTCTGCAGACACCCTGAGGAACCCTATTTTATCCACGCAGAGACACTGACCCAGAGCACAAGGCCAGCACAGACAGCACACAACTAACCTGTCTTCTGCGGCTGCCTGGCCCCAGGAATCTCCTTTAATTGAGAGAAAACACTCCTCTGCTCCTCTCCACCGCTCCTTTGCCACAGCCTCCCTCTAAGCAAACAGGCAACAAGTGTCTGGAGAAGCTAAAATCTTCCTGGACTTACAGGGTTGGGTACAGAAGCAAATGATGACATGAATAGTTGGTATGTTGTGAAATGACATGTCACAAACCCATGTACATCATGCATCTGATGCCAGCCCTGTGCACACAGGTGCAACTGTGCCAGGTGCATCTCCAGGGGAGGTACCACATCCTCTTATTCCCCTTTGTTGCTCAAGCAGGTGGGGATGTGCTCTGCAAACATTTTTGTGACCTTCAGTCAAGTCCATACCCACATGTTACTGGCAGGCTCACCCTTGGTCATGGCTCAAGGTCTTAAGCATTGTCACATCAGCCACTGCTTTCTAGGCTTGCACAGAGAGAGCTCATACTGCATAAAGAGCATCTCCTAGGCACTTCTGCCACAACAACATGGAAATGGTTACAGATTCCTAGAGTATCTCATCTCTCCTCTTTTGGAGTTGTTCTGTATTCCTGATTTTTTGCTATACCTTCATATGGATGTCTCAATTAGTTTTATATCAACAAAATAATTGTTACCTTCAGTCCACTTCAGTCTCCGTGGTCTTTTGTGCAGTGCTATGTTATGGTTGACTCTACATATCAAGAGCACACAAGTCTTTCATACACAGCAGGGACAGCTAGAAACTGAAGAATACCTTCTCTCAGGTATTTGGGGTGTATAAACTATATTAAGGGAACATGAGAGAACTGTGGTCTGGGGAACTGCATTTTGGAGGTGAGTTTGAAGACAGAAATGAAAACATAGCAAAGGATTGATACTTGCTCCTGCATTAAATAAGCTTATAATCACATTGGCAAAGTACTGCACAAAACAGAGAGCAAAAAGGTTTTTTTGCCAAATAACATTTACAGAGTTAACGTGATCCTTCTGTACAGTTTGAAGTCCATGGTGGACTTCACATGCTAGCCTATTTCATTCTGAAATTCAGATCAGAAATTATCTTTCAAAATTTACATGATGGATATATATTTCAATTTTCCATTAAACAGTTCTTTGGGTTTTTGTCTCTTCTTTTTCTACCTTTAAAGAGAAAAACAGACAAACTTGTTCGGATAAACCTATTCTTCCAAATTCCTAGATGGTGTATTCATCACTGTTCCTGTATCTTTAGCAGGATTAAATTAAGAAAAAAAATTACTTTTTATTGTTATTCCAATAAACAGAATACTTGGGAGCTGATGATGTAAAGAGCATATACCAGCATCCCTTTCCTATCTGTGTTTGAAAATGACTAACAAGGTGGTAATGTTTCATCAAACCTCTGCCATGCAGCAATTATTTCCAGAGTATCCTTAAGGCTGACGTTAGGCTGACTGTAAGTTACAAATTTTTACTTTAACTAATTCCATAGGAAAAAAAGGCTTTAGAGGAACATAAAATTTAATGCAAGAAAATTGTAGTCTCTTACATTAGAATGGATTGCTGTTCTTACATATAATTTATCTACTTTCTTCTCTTCAGTCAGCCTTCAGATAACAAAAGTTTAAGCTTTAGAGTAGTCATTTGCAATAGTAAGTGACCTAAAAAGAAAAGAAAAAAAATGTATAAATGCATTTGTTTCAAAAGCACTGGAAACACAACAAATAACAAATAGCTTGAAATAAATACTGCTCTGTAATACTGGATTCCCCATGATATAAAGCATAAGCAAAAAAAAAAAATTCTGTGAGGAGCTATAGGGAACTTCAGTATTTTTTATGATAAGCATCTAAGGTTTAATAGGCAAATGACTAAAGGGAAGAACCAGAACTTTCCTTTCTAGAACAGAAAACCAGGGATAGGTATTGGAAATTAAATAAAAATTATATCAGACACCACAGAAAGTCATTCATTTCACCTTTATTATTAGTGATTTTCTATATCACTGAAGAGACATTCAGAGAGAATATGGCTTCAGCCTTAAAAAGAAAAAAAAAGCCAAAAACCAAAATCAAACCAAACAAAAAACCCCCAACACAGAGTCCCCCAGTAACACGCAGATTATACAGATGCAAATGAAGCCACCACTAAAGACAGGTGCAGAGGATTCAATTCTCCTTTTGACCTTAGCTCTTACCACCAGTTGTCTGTCTTGTTTCAAATANTAGGGATAGGTATTGGAGATGAAATAAAAATTATATTGCTCAGACACCACAGAAATTCATTCATTTCACCTTTATTTTTAGTGATTTTCTATATCACTGAAGAGACATTCAGAGAGAATATGGCTTCAGCCTTAAAAAGAAAAAAAAAGCCAAAAACCAAAATCAAACCAAACAAAAAACCCCCAACACAGAGTCCCCCAGTAACACGCAGATTATACAGATGCAAATGAAGCCACCACTAAAGACAGGTGCAGAGGATTCAATTCTCCTTTTGACCTTAGCTCTTACCACCAGTTGTCTGTCTTGTTTCAAATAGTTGTTCCTCAGCCAGTGAAAAACACCTGCTGTTTCCATAGATGTTAATCTTCCTGCAGCTGAACAGGAGCTCTGCTCCAACAGCTCTTTCACAGAATCTAAGGATTTAGGATGCTGCAGGCACCCATTTTCTTGGACAGCCAGAGCTTATTCCCTTTCCAAGGCCAAGTGCAGATATACCCCAGAAGGACGGGATAAACCAGGCACAGCAAAGCCTACAGAACATGAGTAAAACCTTTATTCCCCTATCTGTGCAATTCAGGTCATAAAATACCATAGAAATTCTGGAATCAAAAATGCAAAAGGCTCCAGGGTGACACAATGAGTGTGGCCTTTCCATACTTAAAGGGGGCTTATAAGAAAGATGGAGACTTTTTACCAAGGCCTGTAGTGATTACAAGGGGTAATGGCTTTAAGCTGAAGGAGGGTAGGTTTAGATTAGATATTGGAAATAAATTCTTTACTGTGAGGGTGGAGAGGCACTGGAACAGGTTGCCCAGAGAAGCTGTGGATTCCCCATCCCTGGAAGTGTTCAAGGCCAGGTTGGATGGGGCTTTGGTCAGTGGGGTCTAGAAGAGGGTGTCCCTGCCCATGGCAGGGGGGCTGGAACTAGGTGATCTTTAGTAGTCCCTTCCAACCCAAACCATTCTATGATTCCCCCTGTTGGCTTTGCCTCAGCTCATGAGGATTCACAGCAAAATTCAGGAGCTGAGCATCCAAGTCCATCTCCCAGGACTTGAATCACATTCAGTCAGAGGCCACAGAATAAGGGGGAAGCTGCTGTTTCATAACTTACAAGGTGAAAGAGCTTGCAGATTTGCAAGAAAGCATATTAAGAATTTCTGTTTATGGATTATTGTAATTTTGTAAGCAGAACGGCTGCAGAGCTGATGTGTCTTCTCGCAAGGAGCCAGACAGCTGACAGCTACTCACAGGTTAAAGTGTGCAACAACAAAAGCTTATCAGAACAGGTATTCTACCCTCCTGATACTGAGATCTGTCCCCCTACCAAGCTAATTCAATAAATTAACATTTGTCACTGTTCATAACTTCTGGTAATTCATTTTATGCTGTGTCTTATACCCCTAAAGAAGGGGGCTGAGTAGTAAATGACTGTCTTAGATGTGATAGCATTTCTTTTACACCTGCTTCAAGAAAAGAACTCACTGCACATATTCCAGTTATAATTATAAATAAAAGTGCTCAACATTTAAGCCACCAAGGCTCTGCAGCTAATACAGCACGTATGGGATGATGGGCCCTATTTCAGGCAAAGAAGCAAGATGCTGCATCATGCACAATGCCTAGCAAAAAGGGCAACAACCCCCACCAGGGCAGGGAGAAACTACCGTAATACAAATAAGTTGCAAAAGAAGATTTCAATTCACATCTGAACTCAGAACAGATATAAAGATAGGCTATTGTGTCTGGGATTGACATTTTAGATATTGCTTAGGTCAAGAAAAGTTTCCCTATCCTCCACATTTACTGTTGCTCCCCAAGAGTCAAATCCTGCTCCCCATCCTGTGGCCTCCACTGTTTCTCCTAATTACAGGGCTGTTTTCCTCCAGTCAAGATACGTAAGTGATAGATTGTGACTTATGTAATTACAGCAGCTCATCTAGTTCAAACTGATGGCATCGGTTAATCACATAACAGTTGCTAACAATAACAGAGAGAAATAAAACCCAGTTAACAGAAAATTAAGTCAAATAAATTAAAGAACAAATAACCCTGATGGAATCACAACCTGCTCATAGGCATTTTATGAGCAAACTTCATCTCAATAAATCCAATAAATTCTGTAGTTATCCACTCAATACTGCTACCTTAAAAATCAAGACAATATTATATCAGCTCTTCTGTGTGCATAAGAGCCCTTTCCTACCCAGGTGTTGAGTGGACTAACTTATATTGCCATTTAAGATGAAATCAAGTTTGGCTGGCTGGATTTCATTTCCATTCTGTTTATGGACAGTTCCCATTAACTCTCAGAAGCATTTAAGCTATTTAGGAATTTAATTCTAAATGGAAAAATCTATAAGCTTCAAAATAATTGTTTAACTACTCATTCTGATTGTGAATACTCAAGTTCAAATATCCCATCTGCCTAAAATCCATTTGAAATTAGGTATTTCTCTCCAGAAAGGTGCTGTGACCTCCAGCTTAGTGTTGTTGGGAAGTTTCTCCATCTGCTTTGCTGGAGCACCTCCATTTTGTATAGCTGGTTCACTGAGATAGAGATATAACCTCTGTGTTCTGCATCTAACAAGTGCTCAGACTACTCTGACCCATTCTCTGCCCCAATGTTTAACTTTCTGTGTAAGGTAGTGACGCACCAAGAGACAACCCGTTTCCAGCATCAGCTCCACTATCCACTTTGACCTGGATATGAACTAGAACCATCTAAAGATGATGACTACAATTGCAAACTGGGAACCCTCCAACCCCCAGTTCATTCTTTTGGAGATCCTCACGTTTATGTCGTTAGTTCAACAGCTATTAATTATCTCCTTTTAAGGTAAGAGTACAGGAGAGTTGCTATCATGCTCAGAGTAGTTACCAATACCATAATACCTAAGCAATTTAGTTAGGGTAAACAAATCACTAACAGCTCATCAGCTAAACAAGTTTTGTAAAAATTAAAAAAAAAAAAAAAAAGTCATGCTGCATTAACAATCAGTCCATTAACCTTTGGAAATATTTCAGGGCAATTCAGCTCAGTAAGACGACTGCAAATCTTCTTAATTAGAACTTGTTATGTAGCTACACGCACACAAAACCAGCCCTGCATTTCAGGAAAACATGTTAGAAGACTTAAGCCTTGCAAGCACAAGCAGGAGTTAACCTCTTCTTAGCTCCAGAACTAGAGAAAGTAGAAAAGCTTCATCCTCTCTGCGAACAAAATTAGCAACACGCACACAAAAATCTACCCTTACAGTCAATAGTCTTTCAAAGCCTTACAAGCTTTTACAGGATTATACTTGTTATCCCCATCAGGAGCACAGATGGTGCTCATTTGCTGCACTCAAGAATTAGGTTACATTGGCCCACGTTTTGAGATACCAGCCAACGAAGACCAAACAGAACAGATAACTGAAACGGGCGAGGACGGGTAGAACCCAAATACTGTTGCCCAGCTTTCATACTGATGTGAAATGGGTCAGCATAGTAAGGGCAGTGACACGGCCATCGTGGACCACATGATTAATAAGTAAGGTAGCCCAGAATTATCTCGGATTGAATGCCTACCTAATGCTACATATCTTTCCTTCGTATCTTCAACTTGCTGCTCACCAAATAGACTATGAGGCCACTGCGAAGGCACTGATGAAACAAGAATACGCATGTGATGTTAACAGAACATCATAGCACTTACATCAGAAAGAAACTATTCAAAGAAGGAAAACAGCTTTGGGGAGAAAGATTTTGAGGCAACAGAAGTGACTTTCCCTATTATCTTCAAGAGGTGATTACCATGGGAATGAAGTAATGCAATACTAAGTAATATCTGAGTGACTTAGGGTGGTTAAAGGGAAAGTGAAGATTAATGTATTTGACCACATAGTTATTCGGATGCAAGAGAAAAAACAAATTCAGGTGTATTCAGGTGAATACACAAGAAATGTATTGTCATATTGCAGGGCAGTTCATTGTCTGTGAAAAACAAAGTCAAACCAGCAGACCCAATCACGAGATAATTATGAAATACCACATTTACAAAAAACTATTTTGCTCCCCTACAAAAGCAAAGGGAAATAGTCATGTGTGTAAACAGCTTCATTAAGGCATTGTTTAATTTAGATACAATACTGCAGCCTTCCCCAGAAAGCCACAAGTCTGACCTGGCAAAGACAATCAAAACACAGCATATCAGTTTGGTAATTAAGGCTCCAGTTACACACCAGCTCATTAGTTCTGCCTGTGCTCCTCTTGCTCAAGATTTTTATTTGTGTCAGGAGGTATCAGCTCCATTACAGATAACATATACATACATGCATGTGCAGCCCATGTCTGATAAACCGGTTCCCTCTGTGACAGATGTGGGGCTTGCATCAGGACTTTCAAACACCTCTAATACATCAAGTGGTGCTCTTGGGTTTTTTTTTTTGCATTCTGACTCGAGGAAGAAAGCAGACTTTGCAATACTATTAGGACCCACTAGAGACAGAGTTAACAATGTTTCTAAGTGATTTCTCCCTAAATGACTTCAGGAGGTGTCGGGAGGAGAGGTACTGCTGCCAAAGGCTAAGTAGCTATGAGGAAATAGCTCAAGAGTAAGTTATAATATCCTTAGCATAGCTTTAATGAATCTGGAAGCAAGAAGGTTTAAAGCCATCAGATGAGTGGGTTTCTGGTCCAATCTCCCAAAAGAAAGAGCAGGAGCGAGAAACACAATGAACGCTAAGACAAGGGCAACTAATATTGCAGCCTCTGAGAGCGGGGGACCAGAGACCCAAGCTCATGCCACCATAGTGGTCTGGGCAGCATGGGGTTACTGAGCAATGCCCCACGCTGCTCACAGCATCTGCTAAAAAAGCTGAGCCCTTCTCATGAAAACCTTCTTGTTTAATACAAAGCAGTTACCTCCTGAAGCCACACGTCAGAAGGGAGGCTACACGGCAAGTTAGCTGTGGAGCCTGCTCTGTCCACATGGCATATAGCCAACTATTTTCATAACAAATTGCATCAGAACACAGATTGCTTTTGTTTAGCCTCTTTGGCTTGTTACAAATCCGGCACTGCAACAGTGGCAATTAAATAGCATTACCAAGCACTAGTTTAATTAAGCAGTGACACTAAGTTATTTATGCTAGACAGGAGCTCCTGATAATATTGCAACTTTTATTTTTAATGCCTTTACTACAAAGTTGTGCTGAGAAAGGCACCATCTGTCTTCTGCTTTGGTCACCCTCTTAGTATTTACCACTCATTTTCATTCTGCGATTTCAAAAATGCTAAGAGAAAGGCATGCATTTTTGCCAAAGTAATGTTTACTATAAGCAAAGTCCCAAACATTTAGAGAAGCTTTATGCAGACCCCATTGTAAAGGCCTTTCATGGCAATTATTGCATTCAAATTACTATAGCCAAAAGATACTTTAAATGGACAGATGAGTTGCTACCTGGTTTGGCAGCAGAGTTTCTAAAAGCTCAGAAAAGTCAATGCAAACTGTAAAGGTTTAACCTTTGGCTATCAGTAGGGACCTCTTCTGAAAGTAAAGCAGAAATTATTCATATATGCTGCTTCAGGTATACAAGGCATCAGTTTAACTTGTCAAAGACCGATACTAGGAATTTGACCAGCACATTGGGGCTTTGGAAAGCTGGACTTACTGAAAGGGGAATCCAGGCAGAAGTCAGAGGCAGCTGCACATTTCCCCCCAGAACTACATCCCAGCACCCAAACCTCAGCATCACGTGGAGCAGGGTTATTCAGCTGCCTTTTACTTTGCTGCAACTCCCCGACCAGGCTACGGAAACACAGCAGCAGCCTTTAGTTGAGCAGATTCTTTGCTGCCAGGTACCTTTACCTACACAACCCAACCAGATCCTCCTGCCCCTGCATAGGTGAGTGATGTCCTCTCAGGCACGGTGAATGTGTCAGCCTAAAGACAGAAAGCCATGATACTATTATCAAACCCTTGAGTAAGTCTCAGAAGCGTCATCTGATCAGGTCTGGCTCTATTACACTCGTTCCCCAGGCACTTCAGGTAGGAAATAGCTTGCCTACCACTTCATAAAATGACAAATTTTATCTGCAATTGCTAACAGCTTCACATAATAGAAAAAAAATATAATATAGATTAAAAAAATAAAAGCAGCTTTAAAGGAAGTACAAACAACTCTCATCCCCAGAAAAGCTGCGTGGAGCTCTTTAGCCATAACTATACCAGGAGGAAATATTGCCTCTCCTGGATTGCCTGGTGTTTATGAAGGTTTTCTTGCAGTCATGGCGGAAGAGAGAAAAAGGAAGCTGTAGGTCTGCTTACAGAAGGAAACAAATTGGCACAATGAAATATATCCAGCACAAGCCATGCAACCTTTTCTGTTGCTTTGCCAGCTTCCCAGAAAGCCAAAAGGTTAAGTGGGAGCAGCGAGCAGTTCTTCACTGCCCTAGGAGTCAGCATTTGTACCAAGGAACAGCTCGGGAGCAGGGCTAGCCGCGTCCAGAACAGCGAAACAACTGCTACACGTGCACTACGCTGAGGCCTCAGCACATAGTCTCAAGGGGTTTTATTTGTGGGTTTCTTCTAAGGCAAGCAAGGTGGTAGCTGTCTGTCTACAGACAGGGGGCAAAACCATCCGTATCAATTATTTTACAACTCATGCAAGGCCATACAAGCCACTGACAGCTGAAGCGCAGCTTGAGAAATCACCCTCCATTTACTGATCTCTTTTGGAATCCATTTACCTTACAAATGTCCCCAATTCAATTACTTCTGTGGAATCCTCATTGGGCACAAGGGAGAAGCAAACAGCTAGAAGTGTTGCACCACAGGCATTTCAAATGAAATATGGCTTGAGACACTGAGCAGAGGGAGGAGTAGATGGTGCAGAGCAGTCTATTTTGACAAAGACTAAGATTTAACTTGCTTTTCCCTAAGTCATTAGCATCACCTACATAAGCTACAATGGAATTAATTTCAGAGTGTTTTTCTAGAAGTGGTTTCCACTTCACTGTTACTGATTTATGGTAAAAAGGGAACTGACAAGGAAAAAAAAGTTTAAAAAAAAGTAATTTATTTCAGAATTTTATTTTATATTGAGAATACAATATCTAATTCTGTCAGGCTGTGGAATCCCAGGGAAGCAGATGAAATTTCAAGTACCGTACTGCTGATACTGCAGAGCCTGGATCTGGGGAGATATGACCAGAATGAGTACAAAATGCTTCTATTACAAGCACTACATGAAAAAGGTCTTCAAGAATATGGTCTTCAGAATCATCGTTTTCCAACATTTGTTTCTGGTTTAGTGGTTGGACTTGGCAGTGCTAGGTTAATGGTTGGACTTGATGATCTTAAAGGTCTTTTCAAACCTAAATGATTCTATGATTAAAAATCTAATGATTTAAAGTATTATATTTATTGTGTATGGTGGTCTAGGATTACTCCATAGTATGGCTTTTTAAACCCAAATTGTGATTTGCCGTATCTGCCTACAACAAAAATTTAAACTATGCTAACATGAAGCTGTAGCCTCACAGCCAGTGAGACAGATGTGTTTGCATCCCCACTGATGTAGAAAACACATCTCCATCTCTTCAGAATAAAAACTGAGAAACCCAAATTTGCATAAACATATACATTTGCAAGTGACTTTACAAAACATGGAATAAATTGTTCTTACTTCTCAAAAAAAAGAAAAAAAAAAACCAAAAACCAAACCAAACCAAACGAGAGAGAGAATGGATAGTGATGGCAACCATGGCAGCACTGAAAAATAGCCAATAAAAAAATGCCTATAGATACACATTCTGCTTAATAATTTCAAACAGGTACTCAAAAGAATTTTTCCCTGCATAAAGCATTGAGTAGCTGGGGACTAAAACTGGATCTGGAAGTGGAGTTCATATGCAATTTTGAGGAAATGGAGAACAGTTAACTCAGTATCTACAGGTTAAATAAAAGCACCTGAGAAAAATGATCTTTAATTACGTGACCCAAGACACATCTGGTGAAGGAGGAAAAAACAGCCTTGCAACACTTCAGAACAAGG
>VXBL01003932.1:495072-533590 GCA_013400195.1 Aramus guarauna
AAAAAATCAATCAAACTTCAATAATTGTACCACTGCATCAGCTGAAAGAGAGGTTTCAGGACCTGTGAAATGTAGGCGTTCTTTTTCCATTGCTGATCGCACACTTAGCACCACAGTTTCTCACTACACAGGTATTTCAGCCTACACAGGTTAAACATTAAATGCTGTTCAGAGAAATGATGTTCAGAATGATGCCTTAAAAAGCCTCAAGAGTATGCACTTTTTCTTTATTTAAACTATTTTTTTTAAATCAGTTCTTATTGCACATTTCAAAAACTAGTTTTAAGTTTAGTGTCCTGTTGAACAGCTATTCCCTATGCATTGCAATTCCTATTGCACAATGAAGTTCAGCATCACAACCATACCACCCAACAGCACTTTCCTCTGTTTCAAAGCTAAGTACCTAGAAAAGCAAAATTCCTACAGAAGTATAATGTTAACTTCAAATTCCACTAGCAAAGCAAATAACACACAATTTGTATGCTGAGCCATACATTACGATTTCGCACCTTCCTTTACAGCGTTATCAGGTGTTGCTGCAGGATCAAAGTATTTTAACACTTGGGCTGCACTCAATAGATACAACTCTTGATTGTAATAGGTAGGTTACCATCCTCAAAGTAGAGGCTGCTGATGGCAAAGAAGGAAATGAGCTGCTCTCTTGTGGTTTTTCAGGACTCAAAATTGTATCACCAAAATAAAAAAAATTTGACAGTCATCCAAAAACATAGCCAGCAACTATGGAAAAGCTTCCAAACTCGCCAGACCTCCTTCTGCTCCCTCAGTGGGTTTTTTCCTTTGTTTCATGCCTATAAACATGTACTGATTCTAGTACTTCTTGTCTGACATCCAGCCTTGAAAGCAACTGACGCTGCATACATGGCTCTGCTCACAGCATCACAAGCCTGCGAAGTTATTTATTCTTAAAGCATACATGAACCATTTTGAATGTGAAATTCAAAATGATTTTCCTACTTCTAAGTAACTGCAATCAAGCTAACAATCTCTAACAGCACAACTATTGCACAGCTTACACTGGTTCAGATGTATGCTCAAGGCTTACTAAAATCCAACCACAGTGCAGTGTATTCAGCAAAAATCTCTGAGAAGGCAGAGCAGTAGCATATTTTGTAGGTACTTAGTGCCTTAACAGACATATTCAACTTCTAAGGACATACAGTAGATAGTACAGTACCTTCCCTACAAAAACTTTTATTTCGGCTGTTCATTTTCAGGTGTGAGGTTTAAGTCCAGGGAAAAACGAGGAATAGCTCTTATATCATTTCCCCATACAGAGTGAGTATCTGCACTTACTGCTCTACACTGGCATGCCACAAACCCGGGTGAAAATCCCATCCTGTCCCTAACCCATCCCTTCTTTATTTACTACCATGGGCCACTGAAATGCAAACAAAAAAGTCCCACTTGCTCTTACAAGTACCAGTTAATTTTCTGTTTGGTTGTCATCTCCAATTGCGTGTCAATGGTTAACCTAGGAGACGTTCTTGCATGGTCTATGCCAGATGATGAGAGGGATTGGTAAGAGACTGACAGAAGGGATTTAGACAGCTTCTCACATGAAGCTTTCATGTGCAGCCTTAGGAACTCAGACTGATAGGTTATTCTGCCAGGCCTTTGGTCACTGTCCCCTCCTATCTCCCACTAAAACTCAAGCTACTGAGAGTAGCTTCAGTAGGCCCCTGTTCTCTCTCTGTTAAAAATACATACTGTAAGGACAAGAAAATTGAAGTATATTTTTTACACACTGGTGTTTCATCACATCAGGAAGTTAAATAGCACTGTAAGCTTCAATCATGCACTATAAGAGCACGTACAATGAAAGAAGGATAGATCTTGTAACCAAGATAACAAAGCACTTCACAAAATATTCAAAACAGCATCTGACATTAGAAATGCATGCTACAACAGAAAGTAAAGAGGTATTAGACTTGATTTTTAAAATTACAAGCTATAAACCCATGAATTGGACCACTTCACCCTATTTTAAACTTATTTTGTTAGTCCTTCCTAACTTCAGAAAAAGATCACCTTTACGATAACAAAAAGCATCGCAGTTGGTCCTTTGCAAGCACATCAAGTTTCTAAGAAGGTTAAACTCAAAGTAAAACTATATAACATAAGAGCGTGGCCACTACTAGCAGAGACTCATGGGTGCCTGATCAGCTCATATTATAGACTAAGAGAAAACATATCCTGCTAACATTTGATATAGCTGAGCTTTAAGGCCCACATACCCATTGCCTTTCAATACATAAAGCAGTAATAGCTTTTTTCCTTTCTAAGCAGGCCAAGCAGATGTGCAGAGTGTCGCTCAATATGCATTCTACAAGATGTACAAAATTCAAGTACAAAGTTGTGGAAAAAGAGCAAAATATGGTCCTGGCCAACAACAAATTCAGTCATCAATTCTTTCAACTAGAAAGTTGCCTTTCATTGTCAGTAGGCATTGCATTATTGTATATAATACCAGCCAGTCAGAAATAGTAAGCATTTTCTCAATATAAATACACCAGCTGTCCAGCCATTACATATGGCCCACATAAGACATGAATATGTGAATTTGTTGCTTCATTCAGTTTAATTTAATTGGTTTTGTTGGCATAGGAGAGACACTGACACCCTCAAGCTGAGACATACTTAAGTGTCACAGTAATGCAACAAATGCTTAAAGGTCACTTAGGAAAAGGCACGTGAAACTGATCCAAAACATAAGCCACCAAATTCAGCAAGTACGGAATAAGGAGAATTGCAAACTGGCACAAGACTCTATCTGAAAATTTTATACTAATTTTCAGATTGAGCAAAGGACCGTTGTGAAAAACAAATGAGAGTGAGAAAGTTTTAAGGTTTCAACAGATTTCTAGAGGTCGTGCTAAAAAGAACAAGCCTTGCAGCTTAAGAACTACTACTTTTAGTGTTATACTCCAAACTCCAGTGCAGTTTGATTTACCTGTCCTTTAAGGAAAACTGAAAATTCTTCTTTTTGGCCGGCAAAGGAAGAGAAGTTGATAAAGCATAGAAAAAAAAAATTCCTATTCTCTCTTTTCTAACAATATTTATCTTAAATCTTGCTTAAATCCCATTTATTAAAGCACTGCATAATAAAAAAAAAATATTGTCTGAACATCTGTAATATCTAGTTTGTTTTAGCAGACTGAGGTTCCTAAGAGGCAGAATGTTTTCCCTTGACAAAGAACAATATAAAAATATTGTCTAAAGTCCCGTGCTTTTGAAAGTGAAAATGAAAAGCTAGTTCTAAAGAAATTCTTCCCTTTATGAAAGGGTACAGAAATGCAATAAAGTTCCAATAAAAAGCCTGCTACACAACTCAAGCAACTCAAAAGACATTGCCAACACACACAGTTACAGACAAATCAAAGATACAATGAATAGTTAAACAAAACAAGTTCAAAGGACAGGCAGCATGGAATAGTTTGAACGGATTTGACATCTTTATGTTGCATTTCTACTAAGGGTCTAATAACCTGGATTTGTTGAGAGAGACAGACCAGTTTTCGTCATTTATTGTGGCTTCACAAGGTATTCGAGTTACACAATTGATGTATTCCCAGCTCTAAGCAGGCTAAACTGTCCCTTGAAAGCATTGGTCTAGACTGCTGCAAGGCCAACTCCACAAAAGCGACAATCCCTGGAACTTTCTAAGCAGCACAGTCATGAAGTGGCACCACCAGGACAAGGTTGCAACCACCTCCCAAGGCCCCATCTAATCCAGCGGAGAACGAAGCTGCCACAGCCACCCTCAAGCCCATTCCAGCTGCGTGTGCCCGCCTTGCTCACAGAGCACTCATGCTGGCATTCTGGTGAGGCAGTGGGGTTTGTTCATTTAACTCTCAAGTGAGTTATTTTCTCCTAATAAGCTTCCTTGAACTCTGTTACTGTAGTGTCATGTTAACACTAGTGGCGGGCAGGAGAAAGGCACTTGGAACTGGAGAGTGGCCACTACAGGTGCATTTGTCTTCCAACAGAGCCACCGAGGTCAGTAGAGAAACTAAAGAAACTCTGAGCCTGGAGCTATGTTAATATTTGGAGCCTGAAATATAATATTAACAAGTCATACTGCTGGATCAGAAGTTATACCACTGCATATTTTCATCTGTTATTTACAAAATATACAGTATATGTTTTTATATGCATATAAAATGTTCTTTTTCTACATTACATGCACTGTTCTTCACAGAAGTAAATAGCAATCATACAGCTATGAAAGTAGTAAACTAAAAATCAAAGAGACATCTTCCCAGAGAGCTGGGTTAGGACAACTGTCCAACTTGGACTACTACCACACAGGCATACAGTGCAGTTCTCTTCTGCCACTTGTTTGCTGATTATTCACAGTAAAGACCCAGTCAACATTCTGAGGCGCACACTAAGACTAACACAGCCTCAGTGGCTGGGCAGAGGGATTATAAACATGAAGTTATTGGGGTTTTTTTTCCAAGTGGAGCCTGTCTTTAGCTGAATTCAGTAATATTAATAGACAATCTACAGATAATCATCTGATTACTGAATCATAGCATGGTTTATGGTCCTCCTTACGACGTGAAATGCAAAATTAATGTGTCTTCAGACTGAGATACTGCAAGAACCACCTTTTCACTCAGCAGTTTCACTTCAGAGCAGTTTTGTCCACTTTTTGGAAGAATAATTCTAGACTTCCAGTTCACAACTTCACATGCAAGCCATAAAGAAACAGCAGATCAATGAGCTCCTATTACAAGGACATTACTCAAACATTTTATTAGATTATAAAAAAAAACAAAAACCTATCAAATTCAATTCAAGGCATGTCTTTCTATTAGGGAGACAAGGTATAAGTCATTTTTCACTTGGGCTGTGAGCTAACACACCAAGTCATTCTGTGAATTAAAAACAACCAACTTGACTAAACCATGCAACTTGATTTTGAAGTGGTTTTATACTTAATCAGAAGATTTAGTTGTCACCATGAGCAGTAAGCAAGATACTTGCAACACTTAAGAGCTTTAAGTTTGCACAGAATGTTTCGGAATGACTGACATAGGAAAACTGAATTAAACATTATCTATCAGGAAATCATATCTTTAAAGGAACATTAATCAGAAATGGAACTATAAAATTAGCAGGATGTTTGATATTTGCAAAATATTTGCTCCATGTTAACAGAAGCTCTAGAAAAATTAGTGTGTTTTACAAAGAGTGCAGATCTCATGACAGAAAACATGATCACAGAGTGAAATCCCGGAGAGCATATGCACAATACAAACCACAGGCCCTACCCATATGGAGTGAAGCTTTACAAGAATACGTATTTATGTTCAAATAAAATATGAAACACTTACACTAGACATCAAGTGTGCCTATTACTAATTGGATTTTTGCCTAACTTCTCTCATTTTAGCTAGGAACTGTCCTCTTAAATATTAATTTTTATCAGGGACACAATCTATCTTCTCAAATTTTTCAGTTAGTTAACTTCTGTTAACTATTATAAAGGAATTCCATTGATGATGAAGGCTAATCAACAGGATAGATAAATGCAGTCAATTGCATTATCATGTAGGCATCATTTCCTAGATTTAAGCCTACTCTATTAAGTATTACTGAGTGTTGGGACAGAAAAAAAAAAGGCAGGGGAAAGTGGAGGGCGGGGCAAACTTGATGGCTGCCAGTTAACTATCATTACACCTTGTATTTCTCACTACCAGAAGCAAGCATGGTACAGAACCTATCTTAGAATATACATAGGCTTCTGAGAACAAAGTTTATACCAAATAAAAATAGCAACAAATGCTAAGTCTACAGAACAAAAGGTTCTCAATATAGCATATGCTGCAAATCCTAAGCAGTTTCAGATTTTTTAATGTCTCTCCACATAACTAGGTGTTTTAAAAGGTGGAAAGCAAGTAATTTTGTCTGGGATGTGCACTCTGAATATCATACATGACTCTGTAGCATATTCAAAGCTTATCTGAATTTGTTGCTTCATTCAGTGTGCAGTTTATTAATTTTATTTCCAATATCATGCTTGATCACGCAGCAATGACACATCCTAACTCCCATTGTTTAGCATCCTCCAACATTCTCACACTGTCCATGTCAGTATCAAGTCATTGAAGCAGTTTATTCTAAAAACCTGCCCTTTAAAGGAAGTTTATAGCTCAGAGCCTGCACAGGTGAAAGGACCCTGGCGAGATGAACCCAGAGGTAAGAGATGCGAACCCTCACTAACAGTAGCTCACTACAAAGGCATAAGCAGAAAGGTGGGCACCACAGTCCAGTAGTTTAGTCAATGGGAGCAAATGCCGAAAGATGCTATGTGTTCTGCCATTATCCTGACTCAGCCTCAGGAAAAATAAATGAGTTTGGAAGTCAGATCCACTATGGTTTCAGTAGCACTTGTATAAATACTGAAAAACTTTTCACCTATAGAGGTTAAACCACTGCATTTTACTTCACGTTTGTATGAACAAAGAGCGCACATGATCCATCTCTGCACATCTCAGCTAGACTGGATGTTGTAAAAATTCTCTCTGATTTCTGACCTGTGGTCCCCAACTCCCAACAGCACTGCTGCTGACAGAGCAAGAAAAAAGTAATATGCTGCCATTACTACATAACTCATGAGCAAACCTCCCTAGGCCTAATGTGGCTAGAAGACAAGCAAGCGGTGGAAACTAATACACCATGTTCTAGATGACCAGTAGGGTCATAAATAAACCATGCATTAAATGTGGACCACCTAGAATTCACATAGCTCTTTGTCTAACTCTTACTTTAGTGAATACAGTTGGAATTAACCCCTTTAGAATGAAGCCAGGAGACTACAGGTTCACAAATCTTAAAGACAGAAGATTATTCCCACTGTTCAACTTCAGCCACTGAAGCTGCTCTGCACTGCCCTGAAAAACAACCTGCTTCTCTCCATTGTTCATTGAAGGAACTTGGGCTTCTAACTGTAGGTGCTTTAAGTCACAACATCCCATCCCTGAAGTTCAGTAAAATGTTGTGCCATGTGTTCATGGAGCACATGAAAGGCACATGCTTCATCTGTAAAGAAACTCAATATGTTAATCTCTAAAGTGACACATATAAGTGATGTCAGTTTAGAACTTAATGATTTGATACTTTTCAAGTCTGCATCATTGAAAACATTGCTCCAACAAGCATTGGGTTCCCAAAATCAGTTCCTAATACTAAAATGGTCAAGTTCAGTATTGCCTCTGAACACCAGCAAAGACAAGGAATAAGGAGATGATGTATCTCATACATAGTTGTAACAAAAATTGAACAAGACATGCAAAAAAAAAAAATCTGCACCATCATTGCCATGCCAAACTCCCCCATCTGCCAATAGCAAGTTTTTACCACCAGTATGGGGTGCTATGACTAACACAGTTCAAGTGAGATTAAAACACAGGCTAAATTACCATTTAAAGACATTAGGTGAAGCTAAAAAGATATCTTCACTCCCTGCTTCAAGTGCACGATCATTTAACATCCAAATGTGACTGGAATACTTCACCTCAACTTACCTCATCTGAAAAGCTGACAGCAGTTACTGCTTTTGTGAACCTAGTTTCACTATTAAACAGAACGCCTGACAGTCTGATTTCCCCCCATTTATCCCTGACTTAAAAATCCCTAAGGAAAAGCCAGTTGAGCAGCCTGTAATGAACTATTCAAATTACTTGGGAGTTAATTGTCTCCAAGTTGAGTTACTAGCAGCCTAATGATACAGGTGCATTTTAAGCAGAATGCCACTCTGTTCTGGTACCAGAACTTTTCCTCATGCTGCTGCTCCAGGCACAGCACTTGCACCAAGCCTCAACCCGGCAGAGCAAGTCCCTTATCTTCTCATCCTTCTCTCAGTTAGTCTCCAGGTCTAGGAAGAGCCTGACTACTAAAGTTGTTCCATGCCAATTAAAGAAAACAAAACCAAACCAAAACAAACAATTGCTTTGAGGGAAGTAACTGGAATTCCAAACGACATGGAAGCAAGGGGGGAAATGATTATTGTTTCCCCAGCTCTGAAGAGCAAGGTAAGCAAAACCTTAAAGTTGCCGAGTAATCCATTCTATGAGAAAGCAAAGCTAAATAAGTAGGCACTTGAACTGCACTCTGCAGCAGTCAGGGGACTCTGCTTTCTCTTCTCTCCACACAAGCCATGAAACAGAAGAGCTCCTGGCATACATCAAAAGACAGATCTAGCTTCCCACATACAAACGCTGTGTCATTTTCTTAGTTCAAGCTACCTCGTGTCCATTCCAGGGGAGACACTGCTTTGGCAAATACAAGCCAAGGACAATGTGTCCCAGATGTTTGTTCCAGTAAGAATTAAACAAGAACATATTCCCTACAGAGATGACTATACATCTGAAAATGGCACTAACTTACACAGATCCTTTCTATTGACACCTCTGAAGATCTGAAACTAGATGTAATTGCAATCTCTCAGAAGCTTAAAGGTTCACAAACTGAAAAGCAGGCACAGAAACGTTCATGCCATTAAAAAAACAACCAAGAAAAATCTAGACAACCAGCTGTAATGTTTTTAAAATGAGTATGCTTAAGTTGAAAATGAGAAAGAGCCAAGTTAGGCATCCAGGAAAACTTTTACTACCAGGTTTGTGCCGGAGAAAGACCACAGTTTTATATTTTTATTACCAGATTTTCAAGACGTCAGAACACCCATGCAATAAGACCTGTCCCCACTGCAGAAGATAAATTCCATAGCTAAGCTTTCCACGCTGTAATCTGTATTTAGCTATAGCCAATTTATAATACTTTGAATTCTTCAAATATATCAGACCAGTATTGTGAAAAAAGCAGCACTGTCTCCAAACAGAGAAGCAGGGTGGAGTGCAATATACAATACTGCCCCAAACTTAGGTTGCACATGACCACACATCTAATCTCATCTCCACGCACTCAGAAATTCAGCGTTATTTACTGAAGTCCTTCTTACAGGTGGAGAATGTTAAGTATGGATTTGTCATAGTAGGTTATTTAGATGTAAGTTTTTCTCTACTATAGAAGGTTCCCACAGCAGGAGAGAGGGAGGAAGCAGATTCAATTTAATATTATAACACGTGCGAGAGTTAAAACCCACATTCTTCAGAAAAGGGGAGGAAACTAGCTTTGTTTTACAGAAGATACACTGCAGGGTGAAGGAACAGGATATTTTTGTCAGCCTTGCTAGCCTGTGTTCTACAGCAAGTAGGTGACTTAAAGAACCTGTAAGAATGTGCTTGATAAACCTTGTTCCTCTCCCACTTTCACACTGTTAGCACCATCACTACTCACCCTTTTAAAAAAATGACATTCTGTCAGAAGTGAAAAAAACCTGACACAAGTTATAGGTGCTTCCAAGAACCAAGCTTTTCAAAAATAAGAGGTTGTTTTAAGTTCAAAATTAATTATTTTTTTTGTATCTCAACATCAATGTTCAATGTACTCAGATGTACTGTTGCATTTTATCTTTCTTTAAGGCAATGCCAAACTGGAAATATTAGCTTTGGTGAAATCATAATTAGTTATCAGATTAATTCCTAATTAGTATTTTTAACTCTCCATGCTTTATGCTTAGCATACTTAATTAGTTTGGAAGGTTATACAAAGCTGTTACGTGAACACTGAAGTTTTTCAGGACTTACGCGCTCCAATGCTTCACTATAAGCGTCCTATGCTCTGTTGCAAAGGCAGCATCACCCACCAGCAAGTTCTGTGGCAGAATAGGCCAGAACTTCAGGGGTTTTGGAGCTTTATTAGAGAAATAGTTAGAGAACTAGTCCACAAACAATGAAAAAAAAAAATCTCATTTCAAATGCTATTCTCAGCAATTGATGAAAGAGATACCAGCAAGTGATTTTTCTACTTCATCTAACCAACCAGCCCATAAGCTTCCGCTATTCCAGAAGCTCAAAACAAGTTGTACTTGCACCCCTTAAAATAACAACAGAAAAATAACAGTGTGGAGTGTGGGAAAGGACTAGAGCAGAAAACGACAATGCAAAAGAATGGTCAGGCATGCATTTTGCAAGGCAACTGCAAGTACTTGGAACATCAACTCTCACATCAAGCTACTGATGCCTTGAGCTGAGACTAAGCAAGCTTGCTAAAATACTTTACAGCCTTCAAAATGTTAAGGATGTGTGGTTTAGCAAGCCTAAATTAAAGCTCATATTAAACATTAAGCAGTTCAAATAAGTTAAAAGATATTGTTCGAGTGAATTACTTATGTGGCATTCAATCATGTGAGGTGTAGCTACTCAATTTGACTGCAACCAAAATATACAGAAAAACCTAGCTAAGATCTTACACATGAGCACCATATTGCTCTATCATTTAACAGCTGCAGACTTACCACATAAAATGTTATTCCCCCCTTACAGAAATCTACTGTCTTGAATCCTCCCTGCATGGCCCAATATTTCTTACTGTTAGTAATGTTAAATAATCTTCACATACCAGTTGTGAACCATCAGCTTCTGCACAGCCAGTAGTGCATTATAACGAACTTGTTGGTCTTCATGATGCATGTGGTTCATTACCAGCTGTTTACCACCAAGTTGTTCAATGACTCTGAAAGAGAGGAGGGAAGCAGCTTTTTTGACATTACTTCAGCTTCTGGGTAGCTATCCTATCCAACCACTTCATGTTCAAGGCATTAAGAGGTTAAGTTTCAGTCACATAGTAATTATTTTATTAAAAGTATCTTTTTACTAACATTATTTGACATGTTAAGAATGCAGATTTCTCATACTACCTACTGAATTTGGTTTAAAATTTTTAATTTTTTTTTTTTTTAAAAGAATTCACAACATCAGACTCCTCTGTTTGCTACCTACTACCTGCTTCCATAAATTTTTAAATAAACAGCAACCAAGGAAGGAGCCCTTTCCAGAGAGGGTTATTTGCTTTACCCAGCTTGCTAAAGAACTCAATACGGGCTTAAGATGGTTTGCAGGGTACAACACTATCGATTATTATTTAGGAGGAGGCAGTGTCCTCCTCTCCATAAACTGATGACAACCAGGTCACTCAATTTTTTGCAAGAATAAAGCCCCAATCCAGTCCATCACTGCCTAATCCAGAAAAAAATGCTTGTAATCCCACCAACACCTATTAAACCAGCCACCTGGTACTCCTCACAGTGCTTTTTGTCCTTCAAACTCTACTGGAGCTATTCTTGCACAAGGAACAGAACTGGCTGCTAAGGTACCATTTCCAGAAAAACAGTATATTTGAGTTGCATCTTTCACTATAAAGTTCACCACAGTACTCAGCCATAGCTTTTTAACAGCTATATGAAAACCCCCACAAAATACTGATGAAACCTGCTATCATGTCATGAAAATATCATTTCTTATAAAAAAAAAATGGAAAGCAACCCACTAAAACCTGAAAAAGTATCACCATCCAGATGACTCTCTACATGCAGCATTTTGGTCTGTCATAACAAAGTTTGGAGAGAATTTGTAAGGAATATATAAACTGATTACTCACTGACTTGCATGTTTTTTACATCAGTTCTCTCACAGGTCACTGAGTAATTAAACATAGCATCCCCTGAAGAGGCTATCACTTGCGTTCACTTAACCTGATGCTATCCTGCCAATCTAAGCTTGCATTAGCTATCTGCTTTTATTACTCTTCTTTTTATGGCCAAATTAATGCATTTACTGCTGCACAATACAACACGTTTTTGTAAACTGCAGAACAGGTATAAAGACATAGCATGGAGATGAAAAAGAGAATTTCTCATTTCATTTTACAACTCAGTCAAAACCACGCTGGAGACCACAGGGTATATTATTTCCCAACAATATTAAAACATTTAAGGATGTTTCATATGACATGAATGAACTCAGAAAAGTGCAATTGTTTTAAGCTGGAAAATCCTTGCCAGGAATTCAGTAAGTTATTATGCCTACTGGTACAAATCACTTCCCAGCCACGTGTTCTAAACCAAAAGGTAAGCAACTGTGAGGAACGTTCACATTAAATGCCGTTCCTTCAAATTCAAAACCTGCTCAAAACACTACTTTTAGTTCTGTTTTCCCTCTCCTGAACTTCTGCTTACTTTACAGCGGTAATAGAGCCCAGTGGGCCAGTTACAGTATGTATCTTCTGCAGGGACTGTTACCCATAACAACAGTGGCAATTCAAACAAGTTTCTGAATGCTGAAAAGCCAGATTTTAACATGACCCATTTAAAGGGAGAGAGAAGAAACAGAAGATGAAGACACGTGACAGCAGTTTAGACTGCTATAGCAAAAAAATAAAATCCACACTACATATCTAAAAGCAGACCAAGGTGAAAAAGTGAATGCAATTAAGCTGTTTCTGAATCATGAGCTAAGGAAGGGAACGGCTCTAGGTGTCAATCTCTTGCACATGCAAAACATAAAACCCATGCTCACAGCATTCAGGTGATCAAAAGTGTTGATCTTACATAGCAGCAACCCTTGAGCCACATGGAAGTTGTACTGGCGGCTGACGTTCAGTCTGCATTTATTTTCAGTGACATCAAACACCAATGGTGTACTTTATTTCTGCTGTTATATTCCCAGAAAATGCATGTTGGTGAGCCTCATTAGAAGCCCATGGTGCTATTGCCTTGAGAATTTGGTCCACAACATACAGTTTAAAAGCAAGTTAAAATTATTTAAGCTGGCAACATTAATGAACAGCCAAGCAAAAATGCAGTATTTGGTTTAACAAACATTTTCTTTTGTCAGACAAAGGGAAAGGTTAGCCAGAGCTGTAACTCTAGGTCCCTGCTGTGCACAGCAGGTAAACTCAAGAAGTTTTAGGTCCTGCAACCTTCAAAGGATGAAGGACAATCCAATTAAGTGTTGAGGATAAGCACTTAAAGGAAACAACAATATTTAAGAGATTTGAATTCTCTTATTCTTCTAAACCAACAAATAGCATCCATTCTCAAAGTGAGTCATAACAATGAGAGTGTGACGTGCCAACCAGGCATGAGAGCAGTAAACAGCTATATATCAAAAAAAATCATGGCAAGAAATAGACTATTACATGGGAAGTGACACATGGTCCTTAGGTAATTTAAGCTTTTAGCCCTAAAATTGCTTAAGTCATACTTAGTAAGAATCCACTGGACTTCAAAGGAAATTTTTTTAAAAGATAGACAGACATATTTTAGTTTGTCCATCAGAATAGAAAGCTAAATAAGCCAAGTCCATAAGCAGAAAGCACACTGAATTCTATGTATTAGAATTTGATACAAGAATGTGTGTTAGAATAGTATCTGGGTACTTATTATTTGCTAATGACCACTCCTTTTGAAGGCTGATACCTTCTGAATAGGTTTAACAGCCTAGGAGCTGAGTGGAGCTGGGGTCCCACTGGCAGTACATTTTCTCAGCTACAGACAGAGAGATACAGGTACTGTTTATCCACTCATCCGACTTCATAGCTTTGGTCCGGCAACTGCACAGCTGTACCAGCCCAGGCATTATGCCACATTTGGGTAGATGCATGCAAACTGTTTAAAGATTACGGCAAAAAGCCTAATAAAGTGGTTTCAGACAAAGGGCAGCTCAAAGCAGGAGCACCCACTATTAGTCCTTCAGCTTCACTACTTGCAGACAGCAGTGTGAGTTGCCACTTTACTGGAGAATACCTTTGCCTCTCCTCCAAATACCAGTTGTCATAAATCTCTTTTGGAAGACATATGAGCTAATTAGCAAATCCACAACAGCACTGCTCAGTACAAGCGGTACACCTTAAACACCTCTGACCTTTCTTAGTGGACCTAGAAAACAGTTAGTTAATAATCAGTTAATTGACAATCTAACAATATCTTCAGTTCAAGTTGCTTAAGATTACAAGGGCTGAGAGTCCTTCTAGAGTGAACAAATCTTTCTAGCAAATCTTTTTAGCATATATACAGCATTAAGTTTCTGTCTGTTGTTTGTGATTCTACTACAAGATAGCAGTCTGCACAAGAACTGTTCATGAAATTCCCAACAGGCCTAGAAGACCATTCTCATCTTCCCCATTAAACCCTATGCAGAAACCAGACACAGACCACTACTTTGCTACAAAAATTAAGTTACGTGTTCCTTTGGGTGACCGATGAGCATGATTCCTGCAAAAACCAAAGGGCCCTTCCTGCTTCAATGGTCTCTCTACCTTACAGGTGCAATTATGCAGCAAACATCTTTGCTCACCCGTTTTTAAAACAAAACAAAGCAAGAAAATATAGCTATGTCTATCTATATATTTTTACAGGAATTCAGGTTTACAATAAACATTAATACTTTCAAGAAAATGTGTATCTGTGTAGCTAAAAGAAAACATGCTAAAATATAAGACTGATAACTAAATTTGTGCTAACATCACTGAAATTACAATAGCAATTGTGAGAAAAAACTTGTCTCGATAGTCTTAAGTCACAAAATAGACTTAAGCATTGTTGAAATAGTCCATCTCTACTATAAATCCAATAATTACAGTCCAAAAGTCATAACAGAGGATAAAAGTGATATGTGGATTAAATTCTTGGTAGCTCTTCTAATTTCTCCTGGCACGTCTTCCGCTTTAGTCCAAACAATGTACTGAAGATTTCTTTAGACATAGGTTCCCTTCACTGTTAAGGGGCACTGAAATACATTAAGTCAAAGATCTAGTTTGCATTTTCTCATCTGATCTAGTTTGTATTTTCTCACCTGGCCACTGAATTAAACTTAAGTATAACCTGCAATCCTGTTGACATGGTTTAGCCCCAGCTGAGCACCACATGGCCGCTCACTCATCCCTCCCCTGGCAGGGTGTGGAAGAGAACAGAAAAACAAAGGCAAAGACCCGTGGGTTGGGATAAGGACAGTTTACTGGGACAGCAAGGAAGAGGGAAACAATCAACAACAGTATTGATAACAGATATTCACAGTGCATGATAACAGAAAGCAATTTACCAATCCCATGACCCACCGGATGCTAAGCCCGTCCCAGAGCCATACCCGGACTAGCCCCCTTTTATGGTGAGCATGGCGTCACATGGTATGGAATAGCCCCCGGCCAGCCTGGCTTACCTGCCCTGGCTCCTTGGGAAATTAACTCTAACCTAGCCAGAACCAGTACACCTATATACATATTTTAATATAAACAAGAAAAAAAGCCACAGGCAAAGCACATAACCTAGCTAGTCTCTTCAGTCATATCAGCATTTTTCTTACCGTTTCCCACGGGGATAGTGTCGTACATATTCTCCCACATCATGAGCAGCTACAGCCAGCACTTGTGGGTCATCAGAAACCTCCAGAAGTTTTGTCAGGATTCTAAGAAAGGATTTGAAACAATCAAGTCCCAGGTTTTAGTTTGGGTTTTCTTCACTGTTGTTTATTTAAAATCACTGATAACTTAAAATACCAAAGCCTATAACAATAAAAATGCATTAGAAGTCACCCTGCCATGGTTCAGCCCAAGCCGGCAGCTGAGCACCAGGCGGCCGCTCACTCACCCCTCCTCTGCAGCAGGGACAATGGGCAGACAAAGGTGAACTCCATGGGTTGGGATAAGGACAGTTTACTGGGACAGCAAAAGGAGAGGGAAATAACAGCAGCAGTACTTACAACAGAATATACATGAGTGATAAGATAAGGCAACTTACCAACCCGACAACCAGCTGGATACTCAGCCCACCCTCAGATCATCCGGGAGCTGCACCAAGCCACCCCTCCCCAACTAGCCCCCTTTTATGGGGACCATGACGTCACATGGTATGGAATAGCCTCCTGGCCAGCTTGGCTCACCTGTCCTGGCTCCTTGTGAAAATTAATTCTATCCTAGCCAAAACCAGGATGCACCCAAACAGCAAAGCTAGAATAGAGTTTTCCCAACATGCATTTAAAACAATGGAGATCTTGCCCTAATTAACAGAATTATTGAAAGCCTTCACTGGAGTGATTTTAATGAGCCACACCTACAAACACCTATAACAGACATTTACAAATGTCTCCTTTTTTTATACGTTGGCTTCAAGACCAACAGTTTTGAGTTCAAGATAACCAAACATATAAATATTTCTAGACTGAGATAGGGGTGGGACACAAAAGCACAAAGCCTACACAAGGCCAACAGATGCTGCTGCTTCTGTTATACAAGAGCCCCCAGTCATGCTTGCACACTGTTCCCAGTTCCTGCACTCAGGATCCTGCACTACGGACTCAGAAAGCACTAAGGCCACACTGCTTGCGACGAAGCAAGGGGGGTTTCACAAGCCTGGTATCTATCAGCCTTCCCCCAACTCTGTTCCTCCTCTCATCTTACAACAGTAGCCTTGCTCAATGCAGCATAGGACAAACGGGACAGAATTTTATGCAAAACACTGTTATATAGAGTTATTTAAAAATTACAAAGCATCCTAGCAGTTCAGAACAAAGCAGCACACTGAGTACTTTGGTCTGTGCAACTGTGAACTCTTGGTTCAAGACCGTCAACTATCTCAGAAACATCAGTTGTTCAGTCATCTGTTGTGGCTAAAAAGCAGTTCTGTCCTGACTCAAAGACAGAGATGATGAAAGCTATACCTTGTAATTGACTCCAATCTCGTGTATTAGTTATTTTGTTAGCATGACCAGAAATACACAGTTGAAAGAATTAGAAAACAGTTTCTCAGCTCTTAATATTGTCTGCATTTTTGAATTAAGTAGTTTAATCAGTTTTAGTGGAAAACAGCGACCAGTAACACTCTTTCCCAGCCAGTAATGATGAGGGGGGAAAAGTGACACATATGAAGGTCAGGCACTAACAGTAATTTAAAAGGTAAAACATACAGATCACTGGAAAATTAGATTCGTCTGCAGTTAGTGAGATGACAAATGTGTTCTAATTACAGAAAGTTAGTAACAAGCTGAAATAGTTAGGTTAAAAATTCAACTGGAATTGAAAACAGAACATTCTGGTAAAATTCACTTAGCACAGCCACTGCCTCCCTAGAGGCCAAAAAGTGAAAGATGAAGCACTTTTCATTTTAAAGAACTACTAATTTGGACAGAGAGTAGAACCAGGTCTTCTACAGGTGATTCGAGACTTGAAAACTTACTTCAGTAGTTCATAATTCTTCTCGTTTAGTCTTACAGCATTCTCCCGCCAAAACTTCTCAGACTTGTGTACAGGACTCCACTCCAGCCTTCCTGACTTGAGCTCAGAGCTGTACTCATCAAATGAGCTACAACACAAAAGACCTAAATGAAATATTGGCTAAGCTTCTATGAACACAGTTTGAACCGCGTGCCCAGGGGCCTGTCCCTAGCAAGACAAAGCTGGAGCACAATTCGCTATGACACATTTGGAAGTCAGTTCTCTGCAGAGCGTGAGAGCTGTTCCGTGTCTCAGAGTTCAACACTTTAAAAATACGGAAAGGGACAATAAGGCAAGAGAAAAAAATTGTTTTCAAACATACTCCTACATCCACCCCAAAACACAATTCCTGAAGGAAACAATCTATATATAGAGAGGAAAAACCCAAGCCACACAACCACAGCATTTGGGAATTTAGTTGGCTGTTTTGCCTGTTTTCTAGGTTTTAACTTCCCCAACCAAGAATCCTTGCCTTTCATCCAATTAAACCTTTGACATGAACCACAATTTACAATTCCATTTATGCACAACAGCAAGAATTAGGTAAACACTAGCAAAAACTTGAGTTAATCTGGACAGCAAGATGTTAATTCCAATCAGGTAGTCTTCAGCTTAGACTAGAACTCCTATAAGATTCCTTTGAAATCCTTTACCTAAGTTACAAAGATCACATATCCAAAAGTGAAGATTTATTTTCTATTCAGCCTGTAATTACTCACTTAAAATAGGAAACTTTTAGGTACAACCAGCACCTCTCTACACTCTACCTTATCAACTAGCATTTGTGTATCATAATTCTGTGTATTATTTAGCCTTAAAAAAGTTTTACAAAAAAAAAAATAATTGCATTTTTTTAATTACACACTGTAAAGCATACCTAAGGTCTTGCACACTCTCACCAAGCTTGTCCAGTAGAAACTTGATATCTTCACTTATGTCTTCATCATCGTATTTCTGCTGATCCAAATTCTCTAGCTGCTTTAAAACTTTACACTGAATCATGGCAAGGGCATATTCCTGGCGAGTCTCTCTCTCAGTAGATTTCTCTAACAAATTCTAGGGAAGTAAAAATTGATTTATTTTGTTTGGCTGAAGAACAGACTACTTTGAAACAAACTGATATTTTTAAGAAATTCTTATTGGCACTTTTTAATTTAGTGACAGAATTGACCACTTCCCAAAATAATCTTTCCAAAGTAGTAAAGTATGAGTCTACCACACAGTGGCTGCTTTGCACCTACATTTAGTAGCATAAATTGCCTAGGACTGACTTTACTACATAGGAGAGTATTTGTATCTGTCACTACAGCAGATGAAGAGGAACTTAAAAAAAAAGGCCCTGTCTTGTAAGTTATAAGTAACACAACCATATGCAACTGTATGTGCTTCAATATTAGAAAGTCATTTACCTGCTTTGATTATTTCCCACATCATCAAATCAGGCTGACTACAAAAACTATTCAAAGAAGAAGGGCTGGCTTATATCTCAAATGCTAAAGTCTCTGCCATAAGCACATACTTTTATCTGGGATTGTCATTTCAGCTTTCTGTGCAGCAATGGCATAAAGCAAGAAAGTCATTTAAAAAAAAAACAAACCAAAAAAAAAAAAACCCTGAAGTCATCTTTCCAACTCAAGAATTACCATCTGGATTAGATCAGCTTCTTCTGCATTTGGGAATATTCCAACTAGACATTTTTATTCAAGCAGAAGCTTGTTGGCAAGACTGGAATTACAAGCACAGAGTGTAATAGTCAAGTTCCAGTGTCATTTATTCATTACATTTCTACTCAATTGAATCAGCTTCTAGCCACCTGCACTTTTTGATAAAGCTATGAAAACATGAATTCCATATAAAAGACAAAGTCCTTAACAAACAGAACATGTGTTCATAAAAATAAGCCTTAACATCTACCAGAAATAAGCAATGAAACCATATAGAAAGAATTTGACTGCACCACTCATTCATGTCATAGGACAATTACATTTCAGGTTTCTAAGATATCAGACATCATATTCGTTAGTAAGGCAGAACGCTGTAAATAAATGTTAAAACTTGCATACTGAAAATAAAAGCAGTAATATGACTTAATGGCCACATACAATTAGCTTTAATGTGTTAAAAAAAATCTGTTTCTATTTCAGTAACAGCACTGAAGTAAAAGCTAATTTACAGAAAATAATGCTAAATTACTTAAGAGTTTAAAGTGCTAAAGAAAGTAAAAGAACAAATAATGAATCTTAAAAGACAAAGTCAACAAGTTCAAAGATCAGGTAGACAAAGTTTCCAAAGAACTCCTAGTTCTGAGAATTACAGGCAGATGTGGAAGCCACTCCAAATATTATTACCTATCTCATACCATAAGGAGATATTCAAGCTCTTTACAGTGAAATTGAAAGGATATGTTAGAAAAGTACTAACAGGAACACATGACTAAATAGAATAGATGAGTAAACTACTCAGTGATAAAATAAATCTTAAGGCACAAAATGAGTTACAGATAGGAAACAGACATAAAAGACAGTAAAATTATGAAAAATGAGGAAAAACATTTTAATAGGTAAAAGGAGGATGTAATTGATTCAAAGTAGACAGAAGTACTCAATACCTGTTGCTTTATAGAAAAAAATAATACATTCAAATTACATACATCAGGCAATTAACTTGCCAAAGAGGTGAAACAGGTCTAAATAGGTGAAACTGGGTAGTAGAGAAGAGTATGCAAGTTGTCAAAACTCATGGCATATCTTCGGTAACGCACAGACACTAGGGATGATTTGGGGCATCATCAAGCCTAGTCCTTTATGCAATTTGTCTCTCTCATATATATATATATTTATTTATTTCCCCTTGTAAACTGATACTGTGGCCTCTCACATAGCAAAAGCGCTATTTTGCCTCTGCTACCTATTTCAATTTTGCTTCAGACCTCACAGCTCTGATGTCTAATTTCTAATCTATTATTTCCTGGCTGCCAGTTTATAACCTCATTTTCATGCCAACACTAGTCTGTAATGTTGGAGAAAGGAAACAGCTAAGTTAATTTCCTCAAAGTCTTTGAGGAAAGAACCATCTTATTCTTTCTTAGCCTTTATTTATTAGAAGAACTTGGCTTCATTTTTGTCTCCTCTTGCAAAACACACTAAATCTAAGAACTTGCAATTATTTCTCCTACTTTTTATGACCTTAGAATTGGAAGAAATTTAATATAAACTGCTGAGCCCCCCAACTTTTTTTTTTCCAAGCTGTCTTGCTGTCCCTGCTTAATCCTAATAATAGGATCCTAAGGAACACTGGAACACCGGAACACCTACAGAGGAAAAAAAAGTAAGAATAGCCCCCATTAAATACCTCATGCCACTGACCACCTTCAGCAGGATAAATATCATCAGAATATGATCTACCTTATCCAGATCCTTTTGGCTAGAGAGACCATTTAAGTGCCGTAGAGTAAGTGCCATCGCACAGCTTGTTATTGCTGATCAGCAAGTCAATTAGCAACAATTCCCCTCTCCCCATCCTAATTTACTTGCAACAGCTACTACTGGAACACAATCAGTACTCAGGAAAACAATTTCCATGATCTACATCTCCTATTCAGGATATAAGTCCTGTTTTAAAACAGGATTACAAGTTGTTATAGCACTCCTGTATCACATACAAGACACTTGACAAACACCCACATAAGACTATGTGCACATGCACAATCAGCACCCATGAACACAAACTGGTACTCTCACAATGAAAACATCAAGCCTAGGTGCTCAGTTATTCCAAGTTATCTTAAATTGTCCATGTTAACTGAAAATCACTGGTCCTCAGTAAGTCAACTAATACCTCTTACATGGATATCCTCATTCATCTTGACAGAGCCACCAAGGAAACATTTTTGGACTAGTAACTCCATTGTTTTATACTACCGGTAGAAAAAAAAATCTTGACCTAGAGAATGGAAATCACTAGTGCCCATGTTAATATAGTGGGTTTTTTAGTTAACCTTACTTTAAGACGACATTGAATAGCAGATATCTTTTACCTGTAGTAGCATGTGTATTACCTGTAGCAAAATTCAGGTCTCAAAAAAAAAAAAACAAAAAAAAAAACAAAAACCAAAACCAAAAACAGAAGCACAGTGCAATTGCAGTCAACAGACACTTACCCGAAATGCTGCAAGGATGATTCTAGTTACTTTCTCTTTGACAGATTCCTGAAGAATATCCGACAGGACTGGAACAATATTATACCGACGGAGATATTCACACATTTGAGGGCTAAATGCCAGCAGCCACACACAGAAAATCATCTGATACTGGAGCTGGAAACCACATTTGTTGCTCAAGACTCCCATGATACTGAAAAATTAACATAGTATACATTTGATTTTTAAATAAAGACTGCACATATTGTGCTGCTGCACCCTGAAACATTAAAAGAAATGGTTACCAGGAACTTATTGGAAAGAGCTGCTGAGGATGAGTATACAACACACACTTCACAGTATCCTGCACCAGTATTTATCATTGTACAAGCAGCTTGTTCAGAAAACCATCTTTTAAGTATACAGTTATTTCCTCCTTAGCCTTACAGCTATAAAGCAGTTTTTCCCATGTGAACCAATGTGGTACTGTATCCACCTTCAGGTTCACTGAGACTCTTTTTCTAGTGGCATGTTTAGAGCATGATTTTTCATTCTGGGAGAAAGAGAAACACATAGCTTCAGAGTCAAGAAAGACAAGGAGTAAACAGACAGAACAAAAATCTACACAAATTGAACTTATTTCCTCTATTGTATCTCTCCACAGGACTGCTCAAGATGAGCTGAAATAATCATCATTTAACAAGTGAGTTCTCATGAAACAGCTTATAGATATATCACAGATATTATTTCTTTTCTAGCAGTGCTTTGTATATCACAAGATCTCCAAGAAGAAATCATACAAAAAAACTTTGTTCAGCTGAAGTTTTGAAAATTTAAGAAACAATTTACAAGTCCATTAAAAAAAAATACAGCCCAATTTAATAAAAAAAATAAAACAACAGAAAATACACCAAACTACTTTCAAGACTGTTGCTATCAAAATTAAGACAAATTCAAATTTGTTGAAATGCAGGCTTATTGTAATACTTTAATAGCTTATTAAACAGCTTCCATGGTGAAAAAGTTTGTTTCATTAGCCTCATCTTGACAGACACAAACATCTTTTGAACTCTCACTTCACTGGCAACTTTGACTTTTCTCCATTTCAGAGTACTACGGTATTTTTTCTTAAAGTGCAAATTGTATAGCCACCATTCCCAATAGAGGCACGTATGACAAAGTTATTTTTAGACAGGCATTTTTTAAATAGTATGAGTGACAACATCCTAGCCTCATGCAAAGCTATTTGTGAAAAAAATCTGGATAAAAGAATGACCTACTTGAATTCATATCTGTGGAAAAAAATTGAGCTTAGCTCTAAAACATGTTTCTCCTTTCACTAGTATTTTCAGACTGAACAACTCCAAACTGAAAGACAAGAAAGACTGGTAGAAACTCATTTTGTTAGTCCTTGTTCTATTAAATGAAAACCAGAGCATCTTCAGCTGAAGACAAATGGCTGTATTCCCCTTCAGATATTTATTTAAGCAGTTTTTAATGAAGAACAAAGTAGCATTAAAGCCTCAACATTGGTACCTATATCTGCAAGTTCAATTTGCCTGTTTGACAGTATTAATGTTTGAAAACAAATAGGTTTTGTACTCAAACAGAGCAGCTGTCTTTTGCAAGAGACTTCTATTCCAAAAGAGGTCACTGGGGAACATGTTATTTTAAGTGCACGTATACCCATATAAATTGAAATAAATGCTCACCAATTTACTCCATCTGCTTCTACCCACGCAAAGCGATATTCATTGACCCTGAGCATCAGCTGCAGACATCCAGCAACACATTGTACATACTGGGAACTCTGGGTGAAAAGAAGAACACATAATTTCTTACAAGAACAACTAGGCAATAAGTGCTGAAGCTCAGGTTTCCAAACTAGGCTTTACTAGTTTTTACTGGCATACTTCAACACACATTTCTTCACCAACACTTCTGAGTTAAACTGGCTCACCCTTATGAAAAAGAAAAAAAAAAAAAAAAATTCTCCCTTGTAAAAAAAAGATCTCATGAGAAGAGAGGAGAGTGCAAAATATAAATGGAGAAGAGTTGAATAGGAAAGAAGTGTTATGCAAGTGATACCATTTTGCATTACCCTAACAGATTTTTATAACCTATTTGAACATGCCTTCTTTCAGCATCTATGAATGAAGGCTGTCTTCTGTTTGATTATACTGCCAGAGCCCTTTCATCCACAGAGTCAACTGTTATTCTATTGAGCAAACCCTAGGGAAATAAAGCAGCAAACTGGTTACCAAGCTTGAAGAAGTTTGCTAGAAGTCATTAGAGAAAAAGGATTCCTGGGCTCAGGTTCTTCCCATTCTCCAACTCAAACTAGCAGTGGTGTCATTACAATTGTATATTTTCCTACACGTGTGCCACACAATAGGTATCATTCTTATCATAATAAGATATATATTTCTAAAAAAATAACATTAGAAAAATGAGTATGCAAAATCATCCACAAAGTTTAGCTTAGCATTTTAATTTTTTCTTCTTTTCATTAAAAGCTTAGCACAGTATACCGTGCTAAGGAAAGAATAATAAGACTTAAAAAAAAAAACAAAACAAAACAAAAAAAAAACCCAACAAAAAAACACACACAAAACTTTATCAGGAAAATGCCAGAGATGCACCACTGAATTCTATTTTCATTCAGACTCCTATATGAACAGGCACAAAGAGAGAATCATTAAACAGCTTTTCATCTCTAAAAGCATGTATTTTCTGTGTCACTGCTCAGAAGAAGGGCTGCAGTTCAAAAACTGGTTTTGGCTAATCCATCGTCCTTTCTGCTACAGCAGTGGAAAGACCCCAAGGTACAGCAGAAGTAGCTCCCCCCCTCCCCCAGCTTTTGCTCAACTTCCAGCATTATCTTTACTAATACTCAGATACGGTGTTGATAAAATGTTGGGTTTGGGGTTATTTTTTTCTTTACTGAGTGTCTTGAAAGTCTTACGGTAGATCACTCGCGTAATACAAAGTCAAACCTTTCAAACATTTAATGGAGGAAAGAAGTCAGGCAATCCCATATTAAGAGAAAAAAAGACAATAAGCAGTATTTAAAATAAAGATGAATTAATTGTGTCTTTCATCAGAGATTAAGACCTTTATGTAAAAACCGAGTCTGAACATCTAGGCCCAAATCATTATACAGAACGTTCATTTCCCTGGGTAGGTATTCATTCTCACACACCATGCAAGTAAAACAGCTATGCATGTACAGACAGCCATCCCGCTCCAAATAATGTATTAACTTATCTGCACCACCAACCTATGTACTACTGAACTTGGGAGTTTTCTTTTTAAAGAGTCTGTCATAAAAGCATTCTCTTCCACACTATTATAATTGAATTTCATAATAAATACCAGCCGTCATTTCCTGTGTTAAATGCTACAGCTACATCTCTTAATTTACTGTGAAATAAATTAATTAGGACTGGCTTGAAAATCCTATACAAGCTAGATCTGAAATCAGAACACTAACAAAGTCAAGACAATACTTAACTAACTTAATTATCCTAGAATATATTTGCACTATCAGTTCTGCTCCTTTGGGGCCCTACAGTGGTACAGTGCATCCATGTTGTGCTACAGGACAATGAATAAAGATTTCCAAGCACATTAGGAGCGCTCGCAGCTCCATAACGAGTGGTGGTGCATGCTGTAGAACTATTTACTCTTTTAAATCTATATGACCAAGGGCTGTCAGCCTAACAAAACCTAACAGTGCGACACACAGAACTGCGTATGAAATATAGAAATACTTCAACTTCTATGCTCAGGCCCTTAATTTTACCCCCTATGCATGGTCATGCATAGCAGTCTCATATTTTCTATTTTAAACCCCAGTCTGGTGGTAATTTAAGAGGCTTTTCTCTACAGGAAGCTAACACTTTAAAGCGATGACAATATTTAGAAGAAAAACACATTTCAGGTCCATATTTAAGTCTTCTGAAAAACTGTGAACGCTTTCAGGTTGCAAAAGGAACAAAAGACCAAACTGAATTCTACTCCACATTACACTCCTGTAATTTCATACTACAGAGGCTGAGGGGCAATGTTAGCTTTACTATCTGACATGCCTTTTCTAAGTTTTGCACATCACAAAAGCCAAAAGCTTCTTAGTCTCATGTTTCTTCTACAAGTCTAATCGTTCAGTGCTAAACAGTATTGTTTCAAGTATTAATTTAATTGCATATCTTTTTTTTTTTTTTCAAGATTTAACAGACATACATCTACAGTTTTAACAACCCAGACCAACTGGTAAAATACATACTTCCACTGCCAGCATTTCCTGTGAAATCGGTGTTTTAAAAATACTTTTGTTTCTTGGCGCCATCACCTGGCACTCTGGTGTTGTACAGTTCTGACTCCAAGTACACCAGAACAGCTCTGCACGTTAATCCAAACAGCAGATATCACCTGCTCAGAATAGCAAATCGACAGATTTCAAAGATAAACTCACATCACTTGTGGAGACTGCTCCTGCTTCCACAGAACCTCCTGTACCACGTAGTTTCTACCAAAAAAAAAAAACAAAAAAAGTTTAAAGTCAGAGTTGTCCTTCACCCTTACAGAACAGTTGTTACCAAGATTCTTTCAATTCTCCCATCTCTCTAGTCATAAAAAGATTAAGAATTTATTAGATACAATATATTATGATAATATATTGAGCAAGAAAAGTATTTCCCACATGCACCATGTCTAAAAGAATACGCTTGGAGCTGATCCTGGTATATTAATATTTAATTTTATTTATTAAGTGTGGATTTACTTAAGACTTTTATCTGTCCTTATCTTAAAATATCAAAAATGTTCTCTTTAATCTTTCTGAAGGAACTTCCAACTTTAAGATTCTTCTTCCAGAGGAAAAAAATAAAACTTCTTTTTAATAAACCCAGTTTGGAAAGCTATGAAAGAAATATACCATTACTAAACCTACTGAGTATCTCTCTGCTCTACAGAATCCACTTCTGCTACAACACTGCCTTAGAGAATGACAAATCTCTGGGTTTTTAAAAGGTTTGAAGAGAAAAATCTCAAAAAATTAATACAAAAGAGAACAATTCGTCTTTGAAGGACAAACTAGCAGTAAGCAGTTCATACTGAGCTAATGCCATAAAAAATACTGTCCAAATAAGTCAGGATTTATTTAGTTTCAAGAGACAGAACTAAAAATAAAAGCTTTGTACTACAGTAAATTGGAAAAAAGTTTTGATATTCACTTCCTGCTGCCATGTGATTTTTATTCCCAGCAAAAAGCTCTGAGCAACAAAACAATACAGGGAGACAAAAACCCCTCATCACGTTTTCTCGGTGTCCAGAAGAAAATCAATGTTAACCAACAGAAGAGGTAAAAAGCCTTATAAAATAAGCCTTAGAAAATATAAAATATTAAGTTTAAAATTATGTGTTTGAATAAAGGATATTTATTTTATTTAAAAATGACAAAGTAAAATTTCATTTTAAAAAAAGAAAACCAAAAAGATACTTTTTGCACATCTATATAGTCATATTCCTGAAAAGAAGTTTCCAAAGTCACCATAATGTTTAAAAAGAAGTAGCTTTTTACCTGTGAACTGAGCTGAGTTTTAATCCAGTTGAAATAGTAATTCAAGTCACTGCCTTCCATGAGTTCCCTCCCCCAAGCAGCCAGTTTAGCAATAATTCTTGCTGCCTGAAAAAGAATGCAATAAACAGATTTTTCAACATGAAGCAATTTCAGGATTTACTGAGAAGTCCTATAAGCTCTGGAAACCAAGTTTAGGTAAAAGATGGCCATTACAGAAATCTACCTGTTTTCTAACTAGGTGACTTTTCACGCCTAGTAATTTTGTTTCTTCAGCTTTCTGCTGCTTCTGCTTCCTAGTAACTGGCATGTTTTCTCAATTTATCAGACACCTGTAACTGATGAAGTTCACAACGCACGAACAAAGAACTTGGGGGCATGGGGGGAACACGACAACTATCAATGGGCTACTGCTGTAGGACACCATTACATTCAGAAATCCATCAACAGTAAGACACTTAATGGCCTAACACATACATGAGCAGACTTACTTTAAGCAACTACAGCATATGCCGACACAAATGATTGCAAAGTATTAGATTTTTGTAGCAAGAAGAGCAGAAAAACAAAAAGGAAGGTAGAATTTAAGAATGAAGGTGAGGAGTAAAAATGTAGTCAGGTTAGGAATTTTCATTATGCCTATAGCACAAGAATACACATAACAAACCAGAAGAGCACATTTCTATGCCAGCCTTTCCAAATCATGTTTGAAGTAACTCTACATTGCAGCCTGCAGCTTACTTGCAGCAACATTTGAGCCAGTTTATATATAAAGAGGCAGTCCAATCAAGAAAATACCAAGGCAGGGTTTTTTTTTCCTGCGTACAGCTCCACGATGCAGCAAGGAGAGTTTTCCAGGCACCTTTCCACTACACTGCATTCAGGTGTGCAGCACCACCACTGCCGATTTCTGAAGGGATCATGAGAAACTGGAACAAAATCTCTACACTGAAACGCGTCAAGTCCACTTCTGAATGCAGTCAAGTAACCTTGTAAAATCCCTTCAGCTTTGAAACACAAGATATTAGACCTTTAGCCTATCATGCTCCTGAATTAAAACTGCTACCTGAATGACAGACCATTCATGCCTAGCAGAATTTGAGCATGGACACAGAGGACATTTATTTTCATTTGCTTATGCAGATGCAATGATGTGGTATCATAAGTCTTCCAGTATGCACAGTAAGGAAAAAAAAAAACCTACCCCCACACATAAAACTGTGTTTTGGAAAGCATTCCCATGCTTTTTAAAAAAAAAAAATAAAAAATTAAAAAAAAATACACAGAGTACTAAAAGGCACAAGTAAAGGAAGCAAACTTAGTGTTTTAAAGTGGATTCATGTCATGAGGTTCTCTATGACTCGTACAGTTATTTGTGGGTTTTGCAGTAGTTAAACAATGGCTGAATAACACATCTGTGAACAAAATAATACCAGACATAGAAATTTCTATATTACACCTTTGAAAACCACCATTCCAGGGAGACTGATTGAATGCACCGCAAGGATCGGAAAAGAACACTTTACCTGTATGCTTGAGAAGCCAATACTGTCTGAGTTTGCTCAGACTGCAGTTTAGCAAGATGGGTCTTCAGCAGCAATACCAAAAAAAACCCAGCAAAAGAGCCAAGCCAAACAAAAATAAAAAACAGCAACAAAACAACCAATCACACCCAAACCAAAAATTAATAAACCCAGAAAAGCCTCCTCCTTCAGATGCACCAAGTAACCTGTTTCCAGAGCAGTGCAGTGAATCAGTCAGATTAAAAACATCAAGCCTGACATTTTTCTTGAAAATAAGCCAGCTCACTATTCAAGTCACAGCACAGCCCAAAAATACAGTTGCCCTGACCACACCTAAGGGCAAACAGCATGACTTGCCTGGAATTCCTTGTGCCAGTACTGCCACCACAGCATAACGCGAGTCAGGTATGTGGTTTTGCAGTTTGAGCCACTGATTTGATTCTACTATACCATGCCAGCATAAACGTATGCAGTGAAGAACAACTCATAGTTTTGCAGTTTCCTCCCTCTTGAAACCATAACACGAGTTTTAGTGGTGGAAACAATGGTCTCCATTAGGAATTTGCAGTTACACAACCTGGTTGTTCCCCAACGAGGCAAAACAACTACTGAGATGAAACGGCCAGTTGTCACCACAGATGACAGAAGAATATTAAGAGTTCCAGAAAAGTCACTGCACATACACCACCAGCATCCAGTGGCTCAAAGCACAGCAGATACCATACAGTGCACATGGTAGTTCTGGGCTGCCTGAGATTGTCTTAATTTTCTTCATATCAGTCCATATTGTGCTGTGTTGTACACTGGTGACCAAAGCAGCATTAAAAACATACCAGTGTTTTCGCTGTTGCTGAGCGGTGCTTGCAGGACATCAAATCTCCCAGAAATATCAATTTCAATAAACAATATAACTTTTCTTTTCAAAAGTTTTCTTTCTTTCTAAAATGTAGCAATCAAATGAAGTTTATATTAAGATGACTCATCTAGACTGCTAAACTTTCCGTCCAGGCAATCATTTAGCTTCAAACTCCAAAATCCCCGTAAAGAAAAATAAACCCAGCATTTTTCTCTACCATCCTCAGGTTCATTTAAAACTTACCATATGCACAGTGAAAAGATCTTGTCGATTCAACATTGGCAGAAAATAGGACCATGCAGTGTTTTTACCACGTTTTGCATAATCAAAGAAGATACAAACACGCTGATGGTTTTCCTGTAAAAGTTGGGAGAGGGGAAAAGATGAGAGACTTATAAAAGCACTCAACATAAAGCAGTTATTTGCTTCTCATTATGTTGGCATACATTATCAGAGTGTATCCTGGCTTGTAATAGCCCATGGAAATTTTGCAGTTTCACAGTTACTTGTGGATACAGTTCATTTCAGCACTCCAACGTTAAGGTTAGAGATTTGGGGCAGAGGTGTGGAAACAAGTTTTGAACCCCTACTTATATTTCAGTACTCCAACACCTGCTTGAGTAAGAACAGATGTATCCTTTAGATTAAGCAATCAGAATGAGAGAAATGAGAGACTAAATACTGTCATTTTCCAGAGGAACACTACTCTTCATCCAATCAATTACGCTTGAATAAAGTCCATACAAAGTTTTCCACGTATTGCTACTTCCACACAAAAGCCTGTTGTTCAACTTGGCTGTGTGTGCTACAAGTGAAAGTTCAGAGACGTAAGTTAGCCCTGCCTCTCCATTCCTCTCAATAGGAAGCGAGCTCTTCTCTCGGAGGTGGGGCTGCAGCTTATTCAACTGTTACTTCAGGCAACCTGCAGACCTAGGAGAGGACATTGCCACCACAAGTCTGTTCACCCAGTCTTCTAGGCTGAACCACAAGAGACCACAAGCACCTGAACCTGGGCACCATGCACAGTTTCTTCAAGCATTTCACCTAATAACCACTGTGAAAAGCAGTTACGGTTCTCCTTAAAGCAGACCAGAGAAGAGGCCATGCAAACCTGAAGGAGAAAGAGGAGCTCTGCTGTTTCCTAAAGCCTAGAATATAGACAATCTTCCAGAAAATCAAATACCTAGATTCTTGCTTTTCCTCAGCATTTCTATATACCTTCTAGCCTGGTGGACAGTAAGCTTTCATTCTAAACAAATGTCTCCCTCTTGAAGTCAAGTCACTACCACCAAGTATACAACTCCTATCAAGGAAGGTAAAACTTTTTGAAATGCTGCAATACAAAAACTCACATGAGAACAGTATCTTAGTCTCCACTATCCAATAAATTTAATTTTCAAACTCCCCTAGCTGAAGGGCTTTCCTCCCTCAATTCAGCACCCTATTACTAACTCTACAGACCAAGAATCAGCTAGGCAAGCCTGCCTGTTTGAGTATGATCCGTTACGCACTAAATGACCTCAGTGTACCCATGAACCAAACACCGGCATGGTACTAAGCATCAGAGTTGCAACCAACCCTTCCTTTCAAGTATAAAAGTTACTGTACCACATGGGGGCTGCAAACTACTGCCCTGCTCACTGACTGGGGAAGGTCAGGTATCACTAGTTATCTGACAGTCATAACCCTTACAGTGATTAATGCTTTATATGGCATGTGTCAAAAAGCACTCAAAAACCCTTTCAAAATTTCCTGTGCAAACTATGAAATAAATAACAAAGGAGTAGGATCTCAGGAACACAGTGCCTTGGTGGAAAGCCTTCACTCTGTGAGGACTAGTTTGATGAAAAATGGCAGCTCAATCAAATAAATCACTGTTAGCGTCTACAGTTGTGCTACACAGTCTTTCTAAGAAGATCGAAAATAACAAGATCAATGAGTTCAGTTTACAACGTAACTAAGGAGGAGATAGGCAGGTCTGAAAGCAGGAAAGCTGAAATAGCTTCAACATGCTGTCAATCAGAAGACTAGTCGGGTTTGCTGTTAAGGTGCAGGGTAAAGACAAGAGGGAGGGAGTGGAGAACTGCCTACAGCCCTGAAACAGGTAGTGCAGCACCTTCTTAAGCAGCTATTGACTACACTGACAAAAAGGAAATCCTGAAGCTCTCACATCAACAGTTGAGTAATTTAGCATCTGTCATTTCTGAATAAGCATAATGAAGCTCACTTGGGTGGTACTGCAACCTGCGCAGGTTCTTAAAGATTTCATAATTAACAGACTGTGCAGTGTGACAGGGTCACTAATCCAGAGAAATGTTCCAAGTATTTATCATGTGAATAGAATAAGAAATATTTCCTTAGAGATTTCAGTATGCTAACACTCTCCACCTTCAGAAACACGCAGAATGGTAATATTCTTATAAGGCAATCACCACATTAATTTCACTTCTGCCAACTTCCAAAAAATAAAATCTTTCCTAGAATGATGATTAAACCCATAATTAGAACTGCTGGAACAACCCTAGATACCCAGGTATGCTCAAAACACAGTTGGTATGATTTTTACAACCTCACAAGAAAAGCCTAGAAAGGTAACAGAAGAACCACAGACAGTCATTCTCAAGACATACAAAAGTTGGATACTGTTACCTACAACAGTTTCTAGAAGTTTCAGCTTTCAGATACTATTTGCTCGTCACATGAAACTGTAGTGAACATCCTTGCTCAAAACTATTTTACTGTAAGAGTCAGTGACATCATGACAGGCCACGTCCTTGTTTCTCACTTAAAATCTTTGCGTGTACTGAATTAAGACTACTCAGGCAAAGACAGGAGACTTCACATCCACTATCATGGATTCTCCTGTCCATGCAGTCTGCAGAGACCTTGCACTCAGTCAGAGTTCAATGGCCAATATGCTGCTTTCTGACAAGAATCTTGCACCTTGAAAGTGTGCAACCAAGGGTCCACAAGGCATCCCAGACAGCATGTTCTACCATGTGAACATGACCAAAAGACAACAGAAGTCCTGTTTCAGCCTTGCCTAGTGGAGGCATAGTGGGTTAGGAAGCTTGGGATGATGCCATGCAGATGCCTGCACACAAGCCCTCTTTGCTAGCAGCAAGATATCCCTGAATAATGAAGTCACAACAGAGCATTGCAAAAGCCAGTGCAGCCTTGCAGAATTTCTAAAGTGAAAAAGGCATCCAATTTCAAACAGAAGCAAATATATACTGTGCATCCACTTCTCTATTTTCCTCTATCACTATAAAGCCTGGACAATTTAAAGTCATCATGTTTAACATTAATAATTCCACATATGACACTTTGTGACAGGGTAAGCCCCTGAATATGGAGGTGTCAGTCCATGACCATAAAGTCAAGAAAACATATTCATCTAGACACATATGACAGAACCAATATGGCAATTAAGAGATTACTCAAAACTACTTTTTGTGACCACCTAGAACTAATGCAATTGTTCAAGAGTGGGCCTGTGAAAGCCTTTACCTGTGAGGCATTAATTCCGCAGCACAGGAGATTATATTGTCACTATTACATATTGTAGCTATAGGCTATGTGTTAATGTCAAAGCACACAAGCAAAACAAGACCTACTAATACAAAAAGTTCCAAAGAAGGGCACGTGAAACTATTACTTCTGTGGCTACCAACACATCTCACACAAAAAATGAGACCCATTGCTCACAAAAGCAGCCATAAGAAACAGTTCTCTCACACTAAGACAAAGTTTATCATCAAATGCATAAACTAAAACAAGGCACTCCCAACTCAGTGTTCTTATCAAGGAATACCACTGAGACTCCCTTTTGTCTTCTCTGCTGTTTGATGTCTGTATCGCACTTAAGAAAAAATAAATTTAAAGAAAAGAGGAAGAGGGTCAAAGTGACAAAGTTGAGGACCAGCATGAATAAATTGCCACCGCCACCACTAGCTATTATTCTAGCAGTCAGGGCTCTAATGTGCGGACAGGCACCTGAAAGAATACCATAATCCCCCTGTTAAATGTACTGTGGAGAAGTTCAATACTCTGCAACTTACCTGTTGGCAATACTGAATACTCAGAGCTGGAATTAGAACTCACATGGTTCACCTCCTAGGGCAATGCCCTAAACCGTTAAGTCATCCCTAGACACATTTCACTGTAACCTTGTATTAAATACAACATAAAACAGCAGAAGAGAAACTGTCAGACAGTCAGATATTCTACTTGAATACCAGGAAAAAACCTCGCACAACTCAACCCATCTTGTTACATCATCACTTTGACCACTTTCTCATCACCTACTAGAGAGCAAAGAAACACAAAAGCAGGATTATCTGACTAAAGTCTCCTCTTGACTTGTCCAGATCCGCATAGCAGTCCTGACATGAAAATCAATAGCCTACTCTTATAAGTCACTGTATCCCATAGCTACAAAGAGCTACTATCTCATTGAATCCGAAGTTCCTGTTCTATAATTAAACCATGCAGAATTTCAGAACATGTTGTCCTAAACAGTCTAACTACATTGAAAACATGAAGCTGCAGAAACTACGCCTTCTTGCTGAGGCTGGCCAAATTAATACCTTCGTAGGAAAAGCTTCAACAACTTCAAGTTAGAAATCATATCATGTCTACACAAGAGTAAAGGGCTGAGGTCACAAACCATGCCTGAACATGAAAGTTTTGCAAACCTGGTTGAGAGCCAACAGACAAACATACAGGTATGTTTTATTTCTAGAATATGAACATATATATGTACAACTTCAGTGCCAACATTTAACTTCTGAAGACAAGATCTGAAAATTTAAAAGAATCTTTTTAATACAGTATGATGATAAACACCTGAAGAGACCTGAATTAGGCTAAGGAAACATTCAAGCATGTATTTAAAGACTGAAAAATATAAAGACAGGTTATTGACCTACTTGCAGCATATCATCAACCATTGTCAGAATGTACTGAACCGTCTGTTCCTTGGAGATATGAGTCATCAAGTTTATAAATGTTTTAGCACACTAGAAAAATAAAAGAGACATTAAAATTAGTATTAGCAATTGTCTTCATTCCTTTTGATAATATAAAACAGGACCTCATCAATTCACACTTAAGTCTTACATAAACATTGAGCATCCCAACATCTTATTCCATTGCAATAAAACATGAATACATTTGGCATTATATTACAAAGAAAATTTTCTGTCACATTGATCATTACCCTTTAGAAATGCTTTATGGCTTTCAAATGAAATAACAAGAGCTCATTAGTGAAAAATCAGCAAGGTGCTTTGTTGAAATACTGCTCAGAAAAATCTCTATCCGCATCCTTTTTTATGCCAGTGAAAAGAACCAAGTAAACTGACAAAACAGCAACAAACTTAAGACACAGTATAAGAAAGCTTCAACAACTTGAATGGAGGGAAGGAAGCCAGGTCACTCTTACCTGTTCACTTCCTATACCTTGTAGGCAAATCTTTGTTCATATTTGAGCTGTTTTCTGCCTCCTGAACAACTCTACAATTTTGGCAACAGATATAGTAGGCTGAAACAGTCACAACACTACTTTTTACACACCCTCTTTCCCCTTCACCACATACAACTAAAGTTGAAAGAAAAATGGCACTCTGAACTGCTACATTGTAATTATATAGTGGCATATAATGTTCACCATATTTGCTTTTGTCACTATGCAAATTATGGTTCATTACATAGTAGTCACACAATGCAATTCTGGGGGAAAAAACACAACAGAACAACCTAAAATTAAAGTAGAAAAAAGGGCTGGAAAGTTGCGTGTCTTGAGTGCATCTCCTGCTTTTCATCTTCACCCCTACCCCCCTACCAAGTCCTCTTGATGTCTGATGTTGCCAGAACCTCAGGTTTTGAAGCTGAGATTCTACTCCTTGAAATATCATTAAAGTGTCTTTGGGCATCTTGCCCGGACTCCATAAGCCACATGGCATGGGTCACCTATCAATCTTACATCAGCTCTGTCCAATGCAGATGTCTGCTATCTTAGCATGTCTAAATAACATTAGACACCTGTGTTTAACTGAATCCACCTTAGCAGTCAGTGGACTCTAGTACATTATAATTGTTCAGCTAACTAAGCTGAAATCTCACTGGTAGTAGTTCTCAACAATAAACTATAAGGAAAAAAGCTCAAAAAAGCGGCTCAAGTACAAGTGTGAATAGTTAAGTAAACTAGGATAAGAAAAGACTTGAGCTAGCTTGTCCCACAACAGAGTCCTTCAAAGTCAGATGACATTTAATAAATATTTAACAGGGTTTTAAAAGAATGTCCAACATATATCTAGAAAAAAAAAAACATAATAAACAAGTTTTATACTTCTTCCATAACATCTTAACTATATACAGCCAACATTAAAATAGAGTTGGTATGAAAATTTCCTTCTATCCTCTTCCCCAAAAGATACAATAGTAAAAGAAAGGAAAATTACTTGATTGCCTTCTGTTTGCAACAACTCCTGTTTTTCTTCTGGATTTCTTTTCTGTTCAAATCTTTGAATAAATTCACAGTCTTCACCTGAAATCATCTGCCCTCTGAAAAAACAAAATATGAAACCATAAGCAACATGAACAGTAAGTCATTTCAAACTATACCGGATTTACATGGCAAGACTTGGGTAGCAGGAGGGCTGCAGGTGCAACTGCTATGAAAAGACACCAGAAGCAGCCCTCATGTCAGACAGAGTCAGTTCTAACTGGCTCCAGGAAGGACCTGCTGCAGGCCAAAGCTGATCCCATCAGCAATGGTGGTACCGCCTCTGTGATAACATATTTAAGAAGGAGAAGAAAACTGCTGCACAACAGCAGCCAGAGAGAGGAGTGAGAAAATGGGAAACAACTCTGCAGACACCAAGGTCAGTGAAGAAGGAGGGGGAGGAGGTATTCCAGGCGCCAGAGTGGCTGCAGAGATTCCCCTGCAGAAGACCATGGTGAGGCAGGCTGTCCCCCTGCAGTCCCTGGAGGTTGATGGCAGAGCAGATCCACCTGCAGCTTCTGGAGGACACCATGCCAGAGCAGGTGGAGATACCCAAAGAAGGCTGTGCCCCTGTGGGAAGCACACACTGGAGCAGGTTCCTGGTAGGACCTGTGGAGAGAGGAGCCCACACTGGAACAGGTTTGCTGGCAGGACTTGTGACCCATGGGGAACCCATGCTGGAGCAGTCTGTTCCTGAAGGTCTGCACCCCATGGAAGGGATCCACGCTGGAGCAGTTCATGGAGGATTGTCTCCCATGGGAGGGACTCCATGCTGGAGCCAGATAAAAACATGAGAAGGAAAGAGCAGCAGGGACAACATGTGATGAGTTGACCGCAACCCCCATTCCCCATCCCCCTGTGCTGCTCGGGGTGAGGAGGTAAGACAAGTCGGGAGTGAAGTTGAGCCTGGGAAGAAACAAGGGGTGAGGGGAAGATGGTTTTTAGATTTGTTCTTAATTATCCTACTCTGTTTAACTGGCAATAAATTAATTTCCCCAAGTACAGTCTGTTTTGCCCGTGATGGTAATTGCCGAGTGATTTTCCTGTCCTTATCTTGACCCAAGAACTTTTTGTTGTATTTCTTCCCGTTCTTTTGATGAAGGGAAAGTAGTAAGTGCAGCTTGATGGGCACCTGGTGGCCAGCCAAGGTCAACCCACCAAACAAACCTTATTTTCTTCAACCTGATATCTCAACAGTATCACTTTACCTTCTACTGTGGCATGTAGGATTGGTAAAGAGCTCCTTTCTGCAAAAGCTCTCATATACAAAGAATTTTAAATTAATGACAGAATAGACTTTCTAAAGCCTTCCCATGTGTGGCCCTCTGTTCACCAGCATTGTCTAAATAATTCTTAAACTTCCAGAGGCTGAACACAACTGTCAGTGGATATAGTCATAAGAACTGAAATACGCACAGCTAGCACATTATGCCAAAATCATAATACATAAGATGAATAATAGTCTAATATAACCTGAAATATGTGCCAAAAAATAAAATTGATATTTTGAATTTGCCATAAGCACTGAGAAGAATTTTAAGGAGTACAGAGAACTTGTTTCCAAATGTATTGTTAGCTTTCACTAATTATGACATTTCAGCTTTTCCTGGTAGTTTAAAAGCTGATACGCATGCAAGCTCATCCAAACACACAGCAAGGGGTAAACCACTGTGGACACCTACAAGCTAACAGATCTCTCTTGACCTTCTCTTTAATTTAATATTCAAGGAGTTACTGCTATCATCAGTGCTATTTCAGAAAGCTGTTGACTCAGCTGAAGAGCTGGCAGAATACTGTTGGGGTTTTGTTATAATNTTCATCCTTATTTAGACCACAGGAAAAATAATAAAAAAAAAAAAAAAATTTAAAAAAGAAAAAAAAAAAGGTGTGGGGATTGATGTTGCCTAACTGTTGAAGTTAGGGTTCACTCTATTGCTTTGTAAGTACATTTCAAAAAGACACTTTCCAACCCAAACAAAACAGTACAAGGGATTTGACAGCTTTGTAAACAAGTTGTTAATATGTTATCAAGGATCACATACATCTCATTAATAGTTTTAGTAATTTCAAATGCATCCATTTCGATTCATCTCATTTTAAAATTGAAATAACTGATTACGTAGTAAACCTTAGCAACCAGTGGGGGGAAAAAACCCACAAACATACACAAAAAAAAAAAAGAAAAAAGAAAAAGAAAACACAGAGCAGCCTCAGACAGCTGGTACCAGCTACCATGATGCTATTACCACATTTTCCTCATCCCATCTTCAGAGACAGGAATTTCCCAGCACCTTTAAGCAAGCAATGCAAGTAACCAAAGCTTCCCTCCATCCCTCTTCCTAACTGCCCATTTAATCTCTTGTTTTCCAGGATGTATCTACACAGTATTTTGTGAACAGATAGAAGTCACTCTGACTGAGCTTCAGCTGTCTGGGTATAGGAGGTTTAGACCAGGAGTCCTGTAACAACATTTTAAAGCTCTGCACTTGAGATACTAAGACCTGCCCTTGAGAGCACTAGCTAGAGGAGAGTAAACTGAAGCTAGGTAAAATTTAGAAAGCACAAATTCATAAGACCACCATTTTTAAAACCTCCTGGTCTCTCGATGATTCAGAAACTTGTGATTCCTTCTTTTTATTATGCATTTCCTCCAGCAGCTCTTGTTCCCTTTTTTTGTTTAAATGATTTAACAAAAGTCATTCTGGAAGTTAGGGAGGTTCTTTGGTTTTTAATTTTGGAGTTTTTTGTCAGTTTGTGGGCTGTTTGGTCAGTTGGTTGTTTG
>VXBL01003940.1:18284-35355 GCA_013400195.1 Aramus guarauna
GTCGACCACACCACACAACTTGGTGTTGTCGACAGACTTGCTGAGGGTGCACTCCATCCCGCTGTCCGTGTCACCAACAAAGATGTAAAACAGGGCCAGTCCCAGTACCGACCCCTGAGGAACGCTGCTCCTCACTGATCTCCACTTGGACATTGAGCCGTTGAGCACAACTCCGAGTGCAACCATCTAGACAATTCCTTATCCACCGAGTAGTCCATCTGTCAAATCCATGCCTCTCCATTTTAGAGACAAGGATGTCATGCAGGACAGTGTCAAAAGCTTTCCACAGGCCCAGGTAGATGCCATCAGTCGCTCTTCCCTTACCCACCAATGCTGTCACCCTGTCGCAGAAGGCCACCAAATTTGTCAGACACTTCCTCACTCAGTCCTCACTTGACACTTCCATCCCGAAGGCAGAACATTGTACTTCATCACAGTTCCTGTGCAATTTTTTAAAACCCCATTTTTGTAACTCAAGAAAGTGCATTTAGCATTTAAATCCTAGGCAGATAATTTAATTTTGCTCTTCGGGCAGGTGGTTAAAATGCCCATGCTGGGATTTCCCAGGAAAGCTCCAGGCAGATGCAGAAGAAGTCTGAGCAGAAAGTCTTACGACAGAGCTGCGACCCTTCATGATCCAACATCGGTGCTTTGCATCATCTCTGGCAAGGCTGCGAGCAGCCGGAACGCGGTGACGCTGCCTGTCTCACCGATGTGACAGCCAGACTTCTCCGAGATGTCCCAGGAAGAGCGCTGAGGGCCGGAGGCAGCTGGGAGGGACGGCACGGCGCAGGGACTCGAGGAAGGTGAAAAGAGTTTCGGAAGTGAGCGAGGAGTCATTGAAAGACAACTAAGTCTATGGAAAAAGTGGAACTGGGCTCCCCTAACGGCTGTGGTGGAAATGGCACGGATCTCTGCCAGGAGAAACACAGCTTCAGCGGGAAGAAAAGCGTCTTCTCGAGCACGACCTGAGCTGCTACTCAGCAGAGGACGCAGCTCAGCTCTTCCGTCCTGATATGGCCTTGATTGTCATGATCCCCCTTCCTTCTGAGCTCCCAGCGTAACTGTGGAGAACAAATCCTCCTTCCCAGGCCTCCACAGGGAAAACCAACACCAGACGTTGATTCACAAACCCGAAACATCCACCAGAAGCATCTGCCACAGTCGCGTCTCTATTCCAGATACTCTCTGTGGCTTTCTTAACCACAAAAAGCAGTGTGGAAAGAGAACGGGGACCTTCTGTAAAGGTTTCAGGCCAGACACAAAGTTAAACCCAGCCCTCCTCACCTCCACTCCGCCCTTTTCTCCAAATTAAAACTACGGACAACTGCCGGGGCGTTGAGTTTGTGTTGGGTCCCATCTGAGAAGGGGATTCAGAGAGGGACGGGACGCCAGCTAACATCCGAGGGGCCGGAGGGGATAAATGAAACCGCAGGTTGCACAAGTCTGGAGGAAGATGAAGCGATGCACGGCAAGAGAGAGAATCAAATCCCAGGGAGGGCAGCCCCCTTCTCTCCCGCTCCTGAGAGCAAGCGGAGCCCTCGGCCCATCTCCGTGCGACGTGGTACTGCGGACACGCAGGGAAACTGCACGCTAGAGCCAGACAAGACACGAAGAAGAATCAGTTGAGGAGAGACGTGGTCACGTGTAAAACTAAATAAACCCTTACAGTTTTGCTCATCGGTGAGAAGAAAATCTAAACGACAGCCTAACAGCAAAGGGAGATCGCGACTCTGTCGCAGAAACGGCATAAAAAAGCACTGTAGAACACGGGTAAAAGCACGACTGCTGACGAGACGCTGCAATTAAACGCACCAAACCTCGACTCCATGTGGAGCACGGTGACGTTATCCAGCTGCCTGGTGGAATTACAGACTTGCTACGTGGGTCGGCTATCTTTCCTTCTCTAGATAAGTGGTGTGAAACGGTAAGATATTAAGGGGAAGCTCTGGAGGTTACGGCACATGCTCCATTTGAAGCCCGAGTCGGGGATTGGGCTGGCTACTGATTTACCGAGCAGAAACAGCACCGAAGAATGTGAGAAGTGTCTCTGGAAAGGAAGGAGCCACCAAGGAGCACGTCCTTTCAAGCAATTCACCTCAAGGCTTATTCTCGGCTCTCCAAACTCGCCCTGTCTCGTTCTTGGGGAGCATGAATGCTCCCTGGATGAGGAAACCTTTGAAGAACCACCAGGAGATTCAGCCACAGTCTCCTTGGTTTGGCCAACGCTAAACGTGACCCACAGGTAACTGCACGACCTCAGCTTATCGCACCACGGGCACGTACTGATGGCTGAAAGGGGAGTGAGAAGAGAGAAATCGCGGTTCCACGTACCTGAATGACTTTCTTCTAACACACAGAGAGAGATATCCGTGTGTCAGTCCACAGATGATCTGGAGAGCTACCTACCCACGTGCGTAATGGGCTGAAATAATTTCTTAACCATCAAATAACCCAAAACTACCCCAGCCCGCACAGGAATCCAGTCCTAACCAACTACCGGACCGACGGAAAAGACCTTCTCCTGATCTGAATGTACACATAGGCAGTGGCAGAAGACAAACCTCCACCTCCCGTATCACGGAGAGCCCGGCTGAGAAAGTTATTAAGTTTCCATAACTCCCTCCATTTTCGATCCGGTGCTGACAACAAGAACCTGTCTGTGATTTTCATCTGCTTGGAACTGAAATATATACTAAAAATAAATCAGTTTGTCTCACACAGAGCAACTTTTTGATCACATCCGACCTGGAACAATCGGGATCAGTGATGTGGAGGGGGGATAAGAAGCTGCGTGAACTTCTTTAGCAGTTGACCAGCACTTGGTCGCTGTGTGTCGTTCCTCCTTACCAGCAGAGAGATGACCGTGCTGGAGTAGTACGCCAGATCTTCTATTATTTCAGTACGGCGGTTGGCTCCGATGCGCAAGGATCGGCTGTGAACCTCTTCCGGCAGCACCGTGAGGATTTCCAGCAGGAAGGGCAGCGATGTGACATCGTTGCTGTACCTGAAACGACAGGGAGGAAGGACAGCGCGTGAAGGCAGGGGACAGCCAAGCGAGCGCGGAAAACCTAAATACCGGCAAGCAGGTTGACAGGACAGTGAGAGACGGAGGGGAATCTCAGAGAGACTCAGCAAAACGCGCTCCAGCGTCCAGCTGCAAGGGTGCTGGCGAGAGGAGTCTCCGTCAGCGGTTTAACTCGTGATTTTCAATGGAAAAATAGCAAAAAAAAAAGTTTCCCGGTTCACGAGCCATCACCCAGATGAATGGGGTTCCCTCCCGCTACAGAAATACCCCGGGGCCACCTCAGCACGGCGACCGGCCCGAACGAGGCACGGCACGCAGCATCCCAAGGCAGCGAAAACACAGAATTTGGGCATTTTTGTGCCAGCCGAGCGAACGCCTCGGGACACCCAATGGCAGCAGTGAACGATTCAACCTCACCGCTCGAGGAAGAATTGAGAGTTTAAACGACACAAACAATTACTTACTTTTCAACCAGTGTTTGTACGCAGCCTTTCCAAGAAGCCATTTGCAGGGCGAGGTCTGCTATTGCTAAAGCAAGCTGAAAGGAGAAGAAAAGAGAAAAAAAAAAAAAAAAAAACCAACCCCAAAAACCCAACTCTGCAACACTGAGATACATAATTTATANCCACAGCTAAGCGTGGCGACTGACAAAATTTGCCCAACGGACTGGAAAAAGGGCGCCGCGACCGTCGGACCTGCGCTCGGCAGGGAACACCGAGCCTGCAGAGGCAGGATTTATTAATTCACAGTATCTCTGTGGTTAACGGCAGAACGCCCACCGCCCCGGTGATATTCTCCGCCGGGGTACTGAGGGACCGATCAGGCACCCTCGCCTCGGCCTGCGCGGTGTCAGACAGCTCTGTGCCGTGGAAATGTTATGGAAAACTGGAATGCTGCATGTGGAACGAAAGGATTTCTGAGAACGTGCTGGAGCCTCGGGAGAAATCCCACCCCGGTCACCCAGGGCGCTGCTGGGCAGATCAATGCGTGGTCTCCGTTGCGGAGCACAGGGAAAACCCCAGGAACAGCTGTTCCTCCTCTCAGCCTCTCCAAACAGCAAACAAGAGGATAAATTAATTGATTTAACTAAAGGAACCAAATAATGAAGGAGGGCAAACAATTCTGTGCTTGGAGACAGGCTGCAGGCATCAACCTTCTCTGTTCTCCACGCCAGAGGAAAAGCAACCAAGGGAGACGGAGGGGTTTGTCTCAAAAAAAACCAAAAAACAAAAAAAGTCAGAATTGACCAAAGTTGGAGCTGGTCACCATCGGCGTGACCCGCGGACAAGCGGTGACAGTAAGGAACAGGGCTGTGGCACGAGCCTGGCTCCCAGTTTGCTCTCAACGCCCAGTTAGGACTGAATGGTCCGGGCTTTACCGCCGAAAGCAGCCTCAGCACCCCCCTCGCTCGTGGACGTCTATAGAGCAGCTCTGTCCACCGCTCCGCTCAGCACCCACCTGGGTTACGATGACCGGTGACAGGTCTTTCAAGTTCTGGATGTGGGACAGCAAAGAGTCCCGTAAGGAAGCGTGGGAATCCGTGGGGAGTTCGTAGAAGGAAGTCTGGATCTTCATCTTCATGGTCTGCGCCGCGAAGTAGCACGACTCCACATCCTGACGGATCTGCAGCAACTGGTCGGAGATCTCCCAGGCGTGGACCTGGAAGCAAAGCGCGGCACGGTCAGCGAGCGGGCGAGGAGGGACGCGGAGCCAAATCAGGAGGTACCGGCAGGCTTCGGAGAAAGCCCAGATCGCCCCAGAGGAAGACGCATCGTCTCCCCACAAATCTCCCCCCACTAATTTTCACCACGCCGCGTTGCCGTCGCGGCTCGAGCGGCGGGGGCTGGTTAATGAAGGTGCCGGGGCCGTGACACCCGCCCGATGGGTCGAACCAGCACAGACCTGACACCGGCGGAGACGCCGATGGCCTCAGGTACCACGATCCCTTCGGGAGAGCAGATCAGAGAGCAGATCCGCTGCCCGCCCTTGCAGTAAAGAGCGACAAAAGAGGCTTTTTTCGGGCTGAAGTGGATAATTGCTGTGCAATAAGAAAGGAGAGGGCCCAGCAAGGGGCAAATGGGAAAAGAAGGGTTGGATAAAGGTCTCCCCGGATCAAAATAACGATTTGTACTTGCAAGATTGAAGCCACCGGGCCCATCTAAGAGCATGCACCGGGACCGGTGTCTCTGCAGCAGACTACGGATGCACCAAAGAGCTCGAAGGAGAGCCAGCGAGGAGGGAAATCGTCATCTTCCTCACCTCGGAGAGGCGATAAACGGCCGCCTGGCTGGTACGAGGCCGAAGGCTTTGCCCTTTGCGTGGGACTAGAAGCGTGGGAGAGCTTTATTTTTCCAACACACCTAAAATCTGAATTTCTGTGCGTATTTAAGCTTGAACCGATCAGTTCATACAACCTGCCCCGCGCGTGTGACTGACATTGAGAGCCTCAGCCCCCCAAAAACCAGCACCCGACCACATCCAACACTCAGACTGTGTTTTCTGTCACTATAATTGCTGTGAAAATCAGTTCAGACAGTCGCAACCAACGTTAGAGACGGACAAACATTGCACCCCAAGCAGTGGAGTTCCCCAAAAACCTCGCGTTATCTCCAAGGGAAGCGGAGCGTTGCATTGCATTGGGCCGCCCAGCGCAGCAGGACTCGGCGGTTTTTAAAAACCGACCCTTCTAGTCCTCATTTCAGCCTCGCTAGCAAACGAGCGGTTTGTTAACCACCCGGTTCGGGGGTTCAGCAAGCTCTTCCCCGCAAGCTCTTCGATCCCTCCGACTTCAGTTTCCTTCACACCTTCAGCATCAGATAGAATCGCGTCACGCAACTTCATCGCCTGGATTTTTCCCCAAACGTAAAATGAATTTGGCACTTCAGTTCCTCCCCTGTGCAGGAGCGGGCGTCCCACCACTCCAATTTTGCTTTTAATACGCTCGAGAACCCTCCTTGCGATTCCTTGCTCCCCATCGATCTTCTGCCGCTCAGAGACTGAACAAATTCCTCTCGAAAGACAAAACAATCGTGTTTCAAAACTTATCTAACCCTTGCAGGGAGGTGAGTGCCCAGAAACAGCAGCGGTCTCCAACTGATGCTCGAGAAACCAGACGTCCCGGGTCCGTGGTCGGGCAGTGCCCAGGGGTCCGCAGCATCACGCAGGGGGAAGAGACAAGGCCATGAAGAGTTTGCCGGGTTGTTCAAGGCTTCCGGTCAAGGTCAGGATGATCCGGTCTTATTCCCAGTGAAAAACAGTCTCTTTTGCATACGGCAAAGTCAGAGCCTGATTCTTTATAGTCAATATTAGACAGCAAATCCAAAAGTCCCCCAGCCACGAGGCTCAGACCAGCCCGAGAGGCTCAGCGCTCTGCTGCTCCTCCTTCTCCTTGGACCTCAACTCTGAAAAACCTCCAGCAAACAAGTTGCATCCAAAACACAACAAAACTCTGAACTTCGCCGCAGCAACAGGCTGGAGAGCGGACGGACAAAACCGCCCACGGACACACGGCCGGCCAGGCTGCCTCCTTCCAGACGATCTCCTTTGCTGTTTCCAGGCTTTGATCCTTCCTTTCCAGCACGGGCTGTTAAATCGGCTTTTTCCCAATAACTCCAGCTATTTCTGGCGTGCAACTCGCTTGTAAAAACTTCAAAACGGGTAGTAAGAAATATTTGGAGGCATTTCTGACGGAAAGGTCCCTACGGATTTATTTATACTCCCCAGGTAATCCCCAAGCTAGCAATAAATAAAAAGCCCTTCTTATGAAACTAAATAACTACAATAGCTAGAATCACACCAGACCCTCTGTGACTTGTGTTAAAAAACTTTCTCAAACGTATGAACAGGCAGATATTTTCCACGGTGTTGAGAACTGAACAATTTCAGACACGGAGGCAGAAAGGGGGACTCAACACCAAGCGGGTAAAGAGATCTTACCAAAAAGCAGGCGAAACCCAAAACCAGACAGCCCCAGCCCCGCTCCACGAGTGATAATCCACCCATCTGGAAGTCGCTGATTCAACAAAGACGGCAAAGCTATTGATGTTTTTGTGATCGCTAAAGACCGACGGTGCTAACAGAAGCTATTTGCACGCCCAAAATTTACCGTGGCATATTCAGAAATTACAGAAACCCTTCAAGAGCTGAAATAAGTTGGCTCACGTGCCCTCAGACAGCTCCGACAACGATTATCCGGACCGCCAATCAACATAGAGGGAAAAAACCCAATGCCTGCAGGAGTATTTAGCGAGAAGAGACGCGTACAGCAGCGGAACGGGTAGGAAGACCTTAAAGAAACCTCATCTTGGGAAATAAATAAATTCTTATTAGTCTTTGGCTGCAGCTATCAAATACCCAATCTATATCTCAGTGCAAATCTCGCCAACGACCAGAGAGCAGCCGAGGACTTCAGGAGATTAACGTTATTTGGGGAAGTTTTTTCTGGGCACACAATAATAAAGCATTTCCAAGATGGTCGAAGAAAATGATTTCTAGATTGTAGTGTTGACCACAAGATTGCTAAAAAAAAACCCAACCAAAAACCCAACAACAAAAAAAAAGCAGCGAGTGAAGAGCATCCTCCAGATAAGAGGCGCTCGTGGGAAGGAAGTCAACGTACGACCACCATCGGATTGTGCAAGGAGGATCTTCGCAAACCAGTTCAAGTCCTGGGGATTTTGGGGTTTTAAATACAAACAGCCTTCCTACTGAGAACCTATGAGTGCTACGGGGCAGAAAAGGCTGTTCTGCCAGCGTACAATTCAGCTGGTCTTGGAAGTTTTGAAAAATAAAGGCTCGTTCCTCATTCTCACCTACCAACAGACTCAGCTCCGACTGGATTTCCAGAGAGATCCGTGAAGATGAACGAACCCAACCCGGGTGACAAGATCCCCTTCCCCGACCACGCAGAGGGTAACGCCCAAGGACCTTATCAACGATCGCATCCAACTAAAGCAGTCTCTGCTTTCCAACCCAAATTATTTTCCATTTTTCTCACATAACGTCTCCCACACCCTACCGCGTAGACCCTTCTAGAGTAAAGGCGTTCGCCTGTAGACTGTTGCACCTGGTGGCTAACGGAAATAATATTATCACTAGCTCTGATATCATGCTGCCATCACTTTACAAAAGGCTTTTTACGTAAAACTGAGGGCGGTTTACAGTCAGAAGCAAAAGTGCTCTTGCAGAGACTTACTGAAACTCCCGGGGAGGAAGGAGCCGAGCGCCATTGCAATGTTATAAACAAATCATCGGCCGCCGTTCCCATCTGTACGCAAGAGCACGCGGGCTTAAAGTTGGGCTTCCCCCAATCCTCTAGGATCTATCCACACATAGTCTTGCTTATGTGAGCAAGATTTTCTTTTACCGTCTATTCAACTTCACCCCGGGGCTCAACATTTACTTTTGATGTAAAACTTGAGCAAAAAAAAAAAAGAACGAACGTAAGCCAGGAAGACAACTCAAAGCCCTTGCTGTTGACCACCCAAAGGGCTTTGTCTTGATGTATCCAGCTTCTAGAGGCAGATGAAACCCGAGGCCCCACGCTAAAGCGCAGAACGTTTGCAGCTTAACATTTACCACTGGGACGGGGTAGGAGTTGGGTATTTTCACGGCTGTAACAGCAAGAGACAACGATGTAAACACGGCAAGCCTAGGGACCGTCTTCACACAAAGAAAAATCCCTCCCCACAAAAAAAGTAGTATTTCTTTCAATTTTAAACAAGTAGATGAGAAGGGGTTCATTTAGAGATGATTGGTCTGGTGTTAGAACCCCAGAAAATTATAACTGAAAACACTTGCAAAAAAATTCAAACGTATTTGTCATCGTTTTACTGATCACTTTCTGCAGTTCCATCACTTTTCTGCAAGGACAGACGACTGACGCCAAGCGAGTTTCACCACGCCGGTGGCATCCAGAGACCATCAGTACTGGCAGAACGAGTACCCCACGCCCAAACCATCCACCCCCACATCCAGCCCCATCCTCACACAACTCATCCACAAAAGCAGCCACGTACCCCTACGTTAAGGCTGCTCTTCAGCACTCACAATGACATCATCCCAGCTCTTGCGCAGCCTTGATGCAAGAACCTCGAGGCAAAGAGCCTCGGCCCTGGAACTGGGTGGAAACGGAGCTGGCAAGATGTGTCGTTCCTGGAGAGAAGAGTTGGGCAGTTTGTAGCTAGAAGGAAATTCAAGAAGAACCTCAAATGGGAGGTTGGAAACCAGAAGTGGCTCTCAAACCTAAGTAACGTTGCCTCTTCTGCTCAGAAGAAGATGCACTGCCCAAGAGGCAGAAGGGTTTTAGGCAGGAGGACATCTGCCAGCTTTGGTGCAGAACCGCTTCCCCAGCTCCGGTCGCAGGCCCGGTCCCCACCAGAAATCTCCAGGAGAAAAGGGACCGTCACCTTCCCTGCAGATACCTCAGCTGTCCCCCAGGCCACATAGAAGGACCTCTTGCTGGTACCACATCACCCTCTGGCCCCAGAAACATAAAGTGACCATCCATAAGGGAACGAGCTCACAGCAGCTACCATTATGGCTCCAGAGGGACGTGGCCAATTCCCACTACTAACTAGCAGAAGCAACTTCAGCTCAGCTGATGAGACCCTGGAGACAGCAGAGATGGAGAGAGGGCAGTGAAATGGACACCATGTATTTTGAAGGATGAGAGTTGGACAAAGAAATGAAGAATTGCCTGGACATTTGAGAGCTGTCGTCATTTGATGGAGCGTGGCAGGAAGCATCCCGAAAAACCTGTGTTTGGCTTTCACCAGCTTGAGTCTGACGACAGACAAGGATCCCACAGAAGCGCTTGCCGTGTCCCTTCGGTGCGGAACATGAGGCACCAGAAGACTCGAGATGTGAATTTAAGAGAATTCATGGAGTTCGGCTACGCACTTCTAACCAAAGGACGTGCTGCCCCAGCTGCTCCCCAAGCTCCAAAACTAGTTTAGATCTAGATGGTCACCAGAAACAAGTGAGTTCCACCTGAATTTAATCTCCTACTATGGAGCAGGAGACCATGAGTAAGAGGGAGGGATTCAATGCTGTACTACATTGGGTGTCAATGTTGGAGAGAGTTCCTCACAGTTCGACTTTGCTCATTCCAGCCAGAAACCTTCAATGACAAATAAGTCTTTCTGGAGAAGGCAACCTGGGAGAAAGGAGCTTCCAAGTCCACTCAATCCCAGCTAGCGGAAGAGTTACTTGCAGAACAGATCTTCCAGCTGTACGGAAGACGAAGCACCAGCCAGAGGAGCCTTAAATTTTATGGATCCTTTTTAGACAAAGGCTGGCTTGAGCCATAAAGCTGGGAAAACAGGAGAGGCTTCATGTTTGAAAGGCAGCCACAGAGTGTTTCTCTTACACCTCGACCTTCTGACAACCAGCTGTTTCCATTCTTTGATCAAGTGGTAGATATGTCCGAAGTCATCAAGCCAAGACAGGTGGCAAACCTCACAGCTCTCTCCAGAGTCTCATACAGGCCTTTGAAAGACAGTTCTAATGGACATCACCATGTTGAGCTCAAGCAATCTTTAGGCAAAGAGAACGCACTCAAAATCAAGTCTTCTGCTCAACAAGACTTTGAAGATGATTCAAGAGCTCCAGTAAAGGTGAGGCATCTTCCAGTGGACAGCCCAGCAGACAGACTTGTTTGTTATCCAGAAAACAGATGGCAGCTTGTGTGCTGGAGATGTGGTTTCACTAGGAGGCCACGACTGGTGACAGAGTCCAGCAAAGATCCCTGAAATCTCTCTCCTTCTCCAGCACACCAAATTTAAGGAAGAAATAGGCCTATTCAGTCTCAGTCTGAGCGACAGGTACTGAACCACCACAAAGATGAATTATGAGTCGTAGGTGCTGCGAGAATCAAGAGCTTCTCACTCAAAAGGAAAGTATGTGGCGGGCCTTTTGGTGAAACCTTGCCGCAGAGGCAGCATTTCCTTCTGAATTTTCACCAACATGTTTATCTTGCATTTCCCCCCCCCCCCAAATTCTAATCTCACACCCTTTCCTTGAAAGGATTCAGCTGCTACCATAGGCAATCTTTGGCATGGAAGATTTACATCGCAGCAAGAAAGACTTTCATAAGACAGCAGAAAAACCTAAAACTCAGAATCAGAGAAAAACTAAGGTTGAAAGCAGCAGTCCTGGAGGTCTCTGCTCAAACTCTCTGCTCAAAGCAGAAGCAATTTAAGTCAAGCCCGTTCAGGGCAGTTGCAAATGTCTCCAAGAACGGAGACCTCCTCATCTCTGGTCTCTGTTCCAGGGTTTATCCATCCTAATGCAGCCCAGTAACAACTTGGTCTTCTAAACCCCAAACCACAACGTTGCTTTCTAACTGGTCGTCCCAAGGCTGACCCACCACACAGGGGTTTTGCATCCTGGGGAAAGGACTTTAAATCAGCCTTTGCTGAACTGCCTGAGGTCCCCGTGAGCCCATTCTCCACCCACCGAGGTCCCTTGGAAAAGCAGCCCTGCCTCCAGACTGCTCCTCCAACTTGGTACATCATCCATGAACTTGTTGAGGGTGCATCTGTCCTATCGTCCAGGTGATTAATGAAGACCTTCAGTGCTATCCACACTCCTATTGACCCCTGAGGAATGTCACTCGCAACTGGCCACCAACTGGACTTCAGGTTGATGACCTTGAAAGGATTCAGCTGCTACCATAGGCAATCTTTGGCATGGAAGATTTACATCGCAGCAAGAAAGACTACTACTGCTTAGGCCCATGACTGGAAGAGTTTCCCAACCACGAGGACCATCTCTCTCCGCTTTGTCCACTGTAGGACACCACGTTGAAAGCCTTGTTAAACACCAAGGAACAGGACACCCACCGCTCTCCTCATCCACCACACCAGCCATCTTATCATAGGAAGCTGCTTGGTTGGTCAGGAAATGCATCTTCTCCACTGACAGTCCAGAAGACACATCGTTCTCTCTTCCAAAGGCGATGTCCAGACATCCCTCTGCAGCAAGCACTCATGCATGATTGCCCAGTACAACTGGCCAAGTGCCCCAAAAGACATAAAACCCCGTTAAACCAAGGCCAGTAACCACATCCTTGGGTGCTGGGGTAACCAGCGACCAGCATTCTTGTGAATCTGGGGATTTCTCATTTATACTGGTTTGCTGGTAACCCGGATCGCCAATTTTGGGTCAGGCTAAAGCCTTGTTGACCAGGATGGTTTCAGCGGTGGCCCCACCACCGCTGTCACGGGACCAGGTCTAAGCTCAAAGCCTACTCTAGGCAGTGAGGTGGACTGCAGACCCTCAAAGGTGCCTTTTCCCACCGTCCTGTGATGATATTTCAGGCAGGGAAAGGGAAAAATTAGCCTGATGCTCTTGATCCACGTGGCCTGCGAGCAGCTCACCCACATCTCCCACACCGTGCCTGCACCACGCAGCAGCAGGAGGGAGCTCGGGGTTACCGTGGCAGAGAGGCCGCTGTTCCCTCCTCCCCCAAGGATCCTCCGTCCTCCTGCACTCCGAATTTCCCTTAAAATGGTTTGGGAAAGGTTTCCACAATTACTATCCTTCTACCCGATATTATCATGACATTAACTTTAGGGACGGATCAAAGGAAATCCGTATCAGAATTAGTCACTTACATGAACCCTGTCTGGCTATGAGCCACATATAATTTCCGCCTCCTAGAAAGCGCTTCATGAATCAACATTAAATCATAAACCAAGCTCCACTCAATCCACACCGAAGAAAACCCAACGCACCGGCTCGCAGCTGCTTATCTGCACCGCACATTTAACAAACGCTGTGCTCCAAAGACAAACTAATAAAGAAACACTTAAGAAATCAGGATCAGAAAGCCGAGCACACCCAAAACAAGCGTAAACCCTAGATTGGGTATGACTCTTCTGCATTAAAGAAACTCCCAACGAGTCTGGAATTGCCTTTATGCAACTCCAAACACACAGTGTAGGTTCGCTGGTTGAATAATCCTCGAATTCTGTGGTTTAGGTAAATTTTTACCTACAGCTGACCTCCTCAGCGCTGTACAACACAGGCAAGCTCACAACCGCTCTTCGAGATACTCCGTTACGGCATGCCTCGTGCCCCTGAAATAATTAGCAGTTAAAAGGCAAGAAATGATGCTGCGGGGGGAACAGATGGACAAATCTGAACCATCCGACCAACGACCTTACCGACACCTCTCCACAGCACACTGTCAGCGTGCGATGACCATCCTGGTGTACAGCGCGACCTTAAGACAAAAATCACGACTCCAGAAATGCAAAAAAACCGGCAGCAACCCAATCCCGAGAGCCCATCCAAGCAGCAAACGATACAGAACCAACCAAGACCAAACCACTCAAATATCAAACAGGCGCAAACTGTGCCTCTAATCAAGCACCATCCTGGCTGATAATGAGTATTTAAGAAATATTCGATGACGAGTGTCATTTGCAGAGATGGTTTGCAAGCGGAAGAGGCCGTACCTTCAATAAAACTGATGTCTCGCACACCACGTCTCAGGAACACGTCGTTAAAGAGAGAGGAGAAGGGGTGAAGGGTGCACGAAGGCAGCAAAGGAGTTTTTATTTTCAATCTTCCTCTAAAAGCCACAGCCCAACGCGCACGCCCCACCAGCAGGCTTCTGCCCCCGCCACTTGCCGCTGCTGCAGGTGGGACACGGAGCTCTAAGGATGGAGGGTGACACAATAACCTCTGTATTACACACTTACAAACTCCGTAAACCTTATACCTCTATTTTAAACCTTTGTATAAGAGCACTTGCACCTTCAACAGCGCCTGCTGCAATGGCTAATGAGTTGTATTAGGAGGAAAGATCTTAATTTCAGGAACAGCCTTCCAACCTGAAAGCGAGCTGGCCGGCTCCTGCTGCAGCTAAGGCTGTGATTTATGTTTGCCTTCACGAGAACAGAGGAATGCAGCTACTTAGACACCTCAGTTTAGTCTCTCCGCACAAAAAAAAAACAAAAACAAGCCCAAGCAGAAAGACCTTTATTTTCCAACGTACCTTCCAGGCACTGGCTCCAGTGAACGTCCTGTGACCATCGATCAGCAGAACGTCTCAGTGGCGCGTCCCAAATCCTCTTTCCGTGTCCCCCAACACGTGCAAGAGGAGTTTCCTGCTTTTGAACTCTGCTTTGCCCCAGGCAGCACTAATCCTGCCGCACCACGCCACGCCGAGCACAGAGCTGGCGCTGCTTGTTAAGCACAATTCCCCCATCCCATCTCATAAAGAAGCAGCTGAAGCTTCTGTTATCTCTTCCTTTACGAGAAAAAAAAAAAAATTACGTTAAATGAGACCTCAGCCATCAGCTACCTGCAGCTTTACACCCTCGATTACACGCAACGCTTTTATCGCAAGTTGCCATTTAAGCACAGGTATCGGACAACCGCGTACCTGCAGGAGAAGTTGCTACAAGAAGCAGCATAATATTATCCGCGGTGCCGGGCAGTTGCACCACGCTGCCTTCCACGGGGTTAAAACCACGCACGCCAACACCACGGGGGTGATCCAGGCTGCCTCCTTAACCAAAGTCACCTCTCGGAGCGTTCATTATCTTCTCCTAATGATAACGAGCGGAGCTGGATAGCCCCCAGGCCTTCAGCAAGTCACATTTGTTATGTTACGAAGTTAATGCTATCAAAAGCGCTCCCCTTCCTCTGATTTGCACCTGAAAGTTGAATTAAACTCAGTAAAGGGTAGTTTAAATAAGCTGAACACGCTGAATGAATCCAAGCTGCGCACCCAGAGCGCCCAAAGGTCTGGAAAATAACCGGAATGAATCCTTAGACCCGATAAACAAATCTGTGGAAGGATCGGGCCAAATAAGCACAAATCAAAAGCGAGAAGTACAAACGCTGTTAAGCTGGAGGCGAGCTAGCTCGCCGCTCACGTTTAAAACACCCTTGCACGTACAGCAGAGTCAGCGCAGAGCTGGAAAGGGATTTCTGAAGGTGTTTCTCTTGAGAAGAGATAGGAGAGAGATTCCTCGCTGAAAAGCAAAGGGATCCCCTTTGTTTTCTGGGACGAGAGCCGAGGTGCTTCGCTCGCACTTATCTGCACAGCAGGACAAAAGGAGCCGCGCAGAGAAACTCTCTGCTCAGCCACGGGAGAACCCGCGCCAGCCGGAGCCAGCCGAGGGGAGCAGCGCAGAGACGCCTCGGAGGAACGCAAAGGCTAAAGCCACGCCAGGGCATCTGTGGTTTATATTAGAAACAACCTGGGCGACACCGGTAAGAGCCCACGGAAAGCACAGCGGAGCGAAACAAACCCCACGGCTCTCCGCGGGCAGAGAGATCCCATCCTTACGGGTGGTCGGGGTATTAAAAAATAAAAATAAGCCCCAAATCCTTCAAGGTCTCCTTTCCACGGGGCAGTTTGTACCGAGCGCGGGCAGCCAGAGCGCAGCCCGCAGAGCTCTAACGCAGAGGAACCACCTTCGGCCTCCCGGTCGGGGGAAATCCGTCTTCTTCATCTCACCGCATCCCTCACCCATCCCCGATTCTCCACTCTGCCCCAAAGGCTGACCAGGAACTCCTCTAAGCGTGTTGCAAAATGATTATCTACCCTGCGTTAATTGCGGCATCGTTAACTCCTCTTATACTCTAACGTAGCGCAGAAGCCGGAGTCCTGGGACTGCTCCCGGCCCCTCGGGGGGCCTCACCCAGCAAACCCCGAGCGTCTGCTGCTGCCACCGCAGATTTGGGCTGTTTCTGGAACAGGAATCATCCCTGAAATAATCACCTCCCTCTTCCGACTGAAACAAAACGTTCGTACAGGCACAACCATGGCCGGGCGGCGCTCAGATCCACCAAAAAAACGCCGCGGGCTCAGACCCGGCGCCGATCGGTGTTGAGCCCCGTCACGGAACCCAAATTCTCCCCAAGAGTTTTTTAAAGGGCAAAGTCCCCGTCCGGGGATGGGCAAACGAGGAAGGTGGCTGTGTAAATACACACACGCGCACGACTGATGGGCTTTGCCTCGCTTAGCGGGATAGCTGCGGAAAGAAACGCTGCTGCGAGCTCTCGGGTTAATTGGGGATGTAACTCGGCGCGGCGTGCTCAGGTAAATTAAGAAAAAAAAAAAGGGGGGGAAGTAACGTAAGTTTGTGGTAACAAACGGTCTAAAGATTTACAAGCCGGTGGGAAGCTGATGGAGGTCAGGAGGGCGCTGAGGGAGCCAAGCGGGGGAACTCCCGGCTCCTCTGCAGGATCCAGGCTTGGAGACAACCAGAGCGGTGAGGGGGGACGGGAGACTTTGTCTTCCAGAAGTGACAGCACGCGAGATAAAATTAATCAGGCTTCTCCTAGGAGAGCATCGGTGGCCCCCGAAGAAGATTTTGGGGGAAGAGCAGAGGAGAGAAAGTGCGTACCAGGGTGCCACAAAGGGCACCGGTAGAAAAGACGAGAAGGAGAAACAGAAGGGCTTGGGGAGGAGAGAAAACGAAGTCGCCCCAGCCCCACCACCGAGAAGGAACAAACCTGTTTCCACCAAGACTGCGTGAGGCCAGAAAACACACGCTGACCCCCAAATTTAGTCTTACGGCTAAAGTTTAGGGAGAAGCAGCTCGCCATCCGTGGCTCACGGCCTCCGGAGAGGGGGAACGGGGCTTCGGCTCCGTCCCCGATCCCCTCCGATGCCTTCGGCCTCTCCCGCGGGCACCGGGCCGGGAGGGCGATGCCTCCCCGCCGGCTCCCTCACCTCGGGCGGCGGGAGAGGGTCGGGGTGAACCCCGATTTTTCCCCCCCTCCCCCAACACCTCCCGCAGTCGTTTCCTCCTTCCCAGCCGCCGTGGGGGCCGTGCCAAACACGTCAGCCCGTCTTTCCTGTTATTAAAAAGAAAAACGGCGGAAAAAACCTGACAAAGGCCGGGCCCGGGGTTCCCCCAAAGCCGCTGTCAGGGCGGCGTTACCCCAGCACCGCCCCGTTCCGGATGGAGCCCCGGGGAGCGGCCCACGGCGGAGCTGGGCCTCCCCGCCGGGTACCGGGCACCGAGGAGGCGCGGCCGGACTCCCGGGGAGGGGTAGGGGAGGGGAAGTCACCCG
>VXBL01003948.1:0-73536 GCA_013400195.1 Aramus guarauna
GCAGTTTTTAATTCTTTTTTTTACTATTATCCCCGTGTGCTTGGTTCAAAGTTTGTTCATTCTCAGAAAAGGATGAAAAAATAAAAACTTCACAATAGTCCAGTGAACAAGCCATCTCCCAGAGGACATTTGATTCTGGCAGAGGAACGCACGTTTTGTATCTTTGATAAACCCAGGAGCCGATAAGAGTGTTCCTGTGTGGGATTCCCGTAGTTTCCTAAGCTGAAAGCCACAACTGTGCTCTACGCTTTATATGGAGCACCCAGGTAGAACTGACTCAAGTGGGAATACAACTCACTTCTTGAAAATTTATGAGTACTGCAATTAATCACTTGCAGTTGAGAAGCAGCAAGTTGCTTAGTATCATATTTTGCAAATGAATTTTGAATTTTTAGTCGATCTCTACTGAACTTAATCACAGGGTTGAGTCCTCTGCTGTGATATATCTAGGTGTTGAAACCAATTCTTTAAGGATATAAATTAAAAGGATTTGCAGCTTTTTCTCATTGCTGAGATCATTAGTAAAATAGTCTCTGTTCTGAATATCCACAAGTAAATATCCCACTGCCATTCAAATCAAATGCTGATCTTTCACTGATAGCTGTTTACAGCAGGATTAGGCTGCTACACCTGTGGCATTAACATGTTCAACCTAAAGAAACACATCAAGCATAACTCAAAAAACAAAATAATTAAAAAAAAAAAGAGTTTTACTCTTCAGTATTAACATGGAATTTCCTCTGGCTTTTTAAAAACCATTCCTTGTCAAAAACACCAAAGCCTCAGAAATAAGAACCTCTCGAAATTACTCAGGCTTTTGGAGTAGACAGTTTTTTACCCATGTTAGCACAATCACTTTTACGTTATCCGGTTAGCACTGTGTGTTTCTGTGTTTATCGGGGCTTTTACCAAGCTATTTTCTTTCTTTTTTTTCAGCTGGTTAATAATCCACTAGCAAGTCAAGCAGCAGCGGCTGCAGCAGCGGCAGCCATGGGCTCAATAGCAAGCTCCCAGGCCTTTGGCAATGCCCTCTCCAGTCTTCAGGGGGTTACAGGTCAACTCGTCACTAATGCACAAGGACAGGTGAGTAGAAGATGGAGCAAACAGTGAATTCTGATGGCAGGCTGATCTTGGGACAAAAATGAGTTCCGCTTGTATGACAGCAATTTAAAAGTGCACATATTGAAGATAAATAAATATTGATTTGCCAGACAAGGTAGAAATGGAAAGTCTGAGAACCGGAGGAAGTTAGGAGCTGTTAGAAAGTGTTTTCAAGCCAGAAAAGGCTTAGGGTTTGTTTTATTTTAATTCAGCCTTTTGAAAAGAACACAGTAGTGTAATAATATGGTATTTTAAAAGTCTAGCAACCCTGTGATTCTTAAAAACATACCAGCTGTCTTCTTCCACTTGCATATGCCTAATACTATATAAGTGCTACTGTACCTTTAAGACTACACTTTTTTTTTTGCAAATTCTAGCATTTCTATATAACTTCATTTGTAAAAGGTATTAAATGTTTTAAGTAAAGGAACACAAATTGTGATGAAGTATCTGGGATGGATTTAACTGGGTGGCTTACTCATTTGCTGATGAGCTAAGTTAAGCAATTTGCAATGAATCTGTCACTCTGTAATGCAAATTGGGGAGAAACTTTGGCTTTAAAGAAAATTTTCCAAACAGAAACTTGAGCAATGTTTATGATGTGTCTAAGGGAGAGATTGTGCATTATGTGCATTTGGGAGCTGTTTATTTGTTGCAAACGATTTCAGTTTTAGTCTTAATATGATGCAGAAGGATAAGCATCTGAATCCATATATACATAAATAATTCCATTGATGCAGCATGCTTAAGTAGGTTTCAGATTGTGGCTACTGGCATTCTTTATTGCATTTACGGGGACTAAAATTAACACAACTACTTGTTTCACATAAAGTCACTGCAACAAATCTGTCAATATAACGTATGACTGGACCCGGTAACAGACTAATTTGAATGTCTTTATTCTAAATGTTACAAATTGGGTGTAGGGTGATACCTACAGTGCTTTTGTGGATGTTAGGCCCTGGTAAACATTTATTGAAATAATGTAGCTTGGATGATATGTGAATCTAAAGTTTAGTTTCTACTCTTTACTACATGGAAAAAAAACCATGAAGAACAGGTTTTTTCCCTGGTAATTTACTGTCATCATGTTGTTTAATCAAAACGGGGGCAACATTTTTTATTTCGGCCCATTAAAAAATAAAAGACAACACTTTATAGGAGCCCCCCTTTTTTAACATAAGACAAACAAAGATGCATCCTGAGCTTTACTATCGCCATCCAAGTCCCAGGAAAAAAATGCTGACCTTGTTATATTTACTGGGTGGGTGCAGAATTGTTCCATCACTACCCCGAGGGTTGAACGATGGAGCTTGTCAAAGTGAGGCCTTATCTAATGAATCATCTTATCGCAGGTGCACACCACACATATTAAAGGAGGATTGTATGAACAATGTGCCCTCTACAATAACCTTTCAATGTCTACTTTAACCCTTGTTTCAATCCCTTTTCATCAAAGGATCATTTTATGCAGCAAGCTTTAAATGGAGGCTCTCAAAAGCCTATTAAGATTTCTGGAGGGATGGGGTATTGGTTTGGAAGAAAAGTTGGTTATAATACCTATAACTCATAGTCAGATCAGCTCCAACCTAGAAGCCTGCTTGTTTCTATCTGTGCTCCAGAAATGGTTCACAGTCACCACTCACATGAGGCACTTGGCACTAGAGATGTTCATTGTAAGAGCTGAAGATATAAACCCAGACTAGTTTTTTGATAGTTTTCCTTTTACATGTCCGACACAGAAAACATAAGCGGAGTGTGGCCATTCGTTGTATGTTTAAATAAAATACTACTGTGAAGATATCACTGAATGAAACTATAGATTCCCTGAGGCTGAGTCTTGTTTATTCCACACACAATGTAAAGTCCAATAATTCCACAGGTTGCAGAGAAAGAGAAGAGAAAGGAAGAATCTTCCCTATTGTTGGATAAAATTACAGAATCTATCTGTTTGCCTAGCTCTTTTAAATAAGGACTGTCTTTTTATTACTTGTTTTTAGAAATGTTCCTTGGTTTATAATCAGTACTGCAGACCTTGCCACAATATAGATAAATATTGATAATAAGTGTGTAATATAACACCCATTTTTATAATATTCAGCATAAACCCATATTGCTTAGAGCGCACTTCTGAAGCTATCTGTCTACAGAACGGGACTATTCAGTGTAATTAAACTACATTCCCAAAATTAAATTACATTCCCTGCAAATTAATAAAATTACGGCAACTAAACAAGAACGAAAAGGCATGTTTCTTCAAAATTGGGAGCATAAGCGAATAGTAATTTGGGATACTCCACTTCTGAATGATCTGCTTCAACTCATTAAGGACCCAGATTTCCATCATATGTTGAGAATCTGCCCTTTGAAAATTGCCCCTTTCAAAGAATCACAAGTGTGACACCCAAAATTCACTCCTGCAGATATAAGGCTGGATGACTTACCAGACTGTTTGTATGTGCAATCTTTGTAATTATACACTGCTGCTGTTACAGAAATTCAGGGCTTGTAAATGTCCATCTGTCTAGCTAAATATATGGTGATCAGTAATCCCTGGAGACATTAAGCTATAGGTCAAATCCAAGATCCTATGGCAAATTTAGGGAAATGGTCTTTTAAATGACATATAGCATGGCCTTAATTCCCAATACTCTAGAAGTTCTTACAATTGCAGTAATAAAATTATATACATTAACAATAATTTATATAGCATATTTTTATCAATGTAATTATTTAATCCATTGGAATAATATGATTAGATCACCCAATTAATTTGATAGAGTACAGGTAGAGGATTCTAAATCAAATTTTCACTTTCAGAGGCACATTATGAAGAGCTGTTGGCCCATGTAACGCTGCTTATATTCTTTTTGCCCTCAGCACTTTCCAGAAAGCATTTGCAGGACTGGGCTTTCATACCTTAAATTTAAGAACCAGAGTAGCAGAATTGCTAGATTCCACGCTGTCAGTACATACTACTGATTTCAAAGAGAAGCTGTCTACCCGCTCGGCTTAAGCCTGCCCTTACAGTAGGATCCTAGTGCCATTGCTGCACTTGGATTCTTCAGAGATGTCACAGGCAGACATTTCTCTCTCTTTTTTTTTTTTTCCTCTGTTACTGCAAATGAAAGAAAATATTAGGACGTTTGAGTGGTTTTTACTATGTCTATTAAGTATGTGAAATGTGTATTTTGGCTGTTTTCTTAATCTTTGAAAGGAGATGAACCACAGAAATATGGAAGCAAGGATGATGCTTCTGGCTTCCATCAGTGCTACCTGCAAGCCAGCTTCCTACTTGGCTAAAACATAGTGCTTAATTGTCATCAGTTGCATTTGTGTAAGTCCCTTGACTTTAACAGCATCAAACACATTTTAGCTACAGGTGCTGAGTAAGTTTAGTTTATTTTTTTTGAAAGATGAAAGTTGTCTAATAGGAGAAAAATACATCCTAATTCAGCAGTTGCAAAATAACATTTTACCATAAAGAGTAAAAAGCAGCATGATAAGAGTTGGCATTATGAACTGTCTTGTGGTTAAAGAGGTTGGTACATTCTATTTCCTGGTAGGTTAATAGGAAAACCTAAGTAAGTATGGTGTAATTGTACAGTACATACCTTAATTGAACAGTGAATTTAATTGGGATGGCATCAGTATAACCTAAGTGTGCCCTTGGAGGAACTCAGGCTTCATTGTGCCCGTGCCTTGCTCTTTAGATGCGAAAACCTTCTGTATGTGAAAAACCTTGAGCACAGCTCCGCCCTGGCAATTAACAAAAAAATAACTAATTTTTGAGAGTTGTAGTCCACAAGTAGCTCAGGAAACTAAATAGAGAGAGAGCCATTGTTGATCCAATTAGATAATAGGAGTACTTTGGTTCTCATTATTCTGATGAGAGGGTACACGTTTGCTCTTTGAGCTTCTTGATGGTAAATGGTGCTAATGAGGCCTGATGGATTCCCTGCTCCTAACAAGCCTCTCAGCAGTGCGAGTGATTACAATGGAGATAGATTTGATGGGATGCGCTCCCTTTTGTAGTGTCTCAGCTGCTGACACTCTGCGACATAATCAGGTCACAGAGCCGGTCACAGCCATCAGCAAAAGCCATAGCTCTATCCCTCATTATTAAAGTGCATTATTCAGTTCCAGGCCTTCACAATACTGCCAAGGGCCTTTTTTTTCTTTTTTTTTTCTATTTTTTTTTGTTAAGCATCAGTTCTCAAATACAAGGGTTAATAAAATCATCAGCTAAAGAACTAGTAAATTAAAGAAATGGAAATAAAGCGCTCCCTTTCAAATTCGTTGAAGGATCACAATTAAATAAGCAGGGAAATTCTCGTCACCACACACTGTACAGTACAATGTAATATGTCATGTGCAATGAAAACAGGGAATAGGATTTTAAAAAATAGCATTGTCCTCATTGTGGACTGGCTTGGAAAGCACTGAAATGTCATTCATTCTGAAGGAAATTTCTGTATTCCCTACTATTACATGTGTAAATGTAGATAGTATTGTTTTCACCATTTTCTGGAACTACTTTCTTCTGACGCGGTAAGAATTACTTGCAAACTGAGTTTATAATTCTAAGTGTAGCAGCTGTCTTGTCTTAGTTAAAGTGGCTGAGGCTGAGTCTGAAAAATAGATGATAGGCCACGGTGCTAGGACTGCTCAGTTCCCATAGACAAGGCTGTTGCCTTCTTTTGGAGGGTGAGCTAATTACAAAATGGTGTGGAAAAAGGTGATTGTAGCATTTGCTTGCTATTCTGATGATGTTCAGTTGGGGCTATCTCACCTCCAGAAGAAAATGCACTTTCAAAATCTAAGGTAGATTTTAATGCAGTTTAGTTAAAGAGATGAGAAAAAACTGAGTGGCGAGCCTGATTTTTATTTTTTGTTTTCACTTTTTGTTTCAGTTTCACTTCAGCTGAATTATGATATTCTACTACTGAATGTGTATCTTTACGGGCATTTACACAGTTTCTGTTAAATCACTGAAGTACATATTCAGCGACAATTGTAAAATTTTATGTATAGATAAACCCAAAGGGACTAATACATTGCGCTTTTTTTACCCTCTTGTTCAACTCTACAATTGTTCTTCCTTTTTCTTGCTGGTAGAGTATGCTATGATGAGCAAATGAGTATGTATACATAAAGTTGCTCGTAAAACTTTCAGTTCTCTTGAACCACAGATGCAAGAATCTCTTGACAGCTATAGGTCAATATAAAGAGCTATACAAACTTAGCATTGTCAAATTAGTAGTCATCTCCAAGAAGATCTGTAGAGACTGGCATCCAGTCCAAAAACTGACCTAGTTTTTGTTTTATGCTAACCAATGAAATGGGCAGCTATCAATGGGAATGCAAGGTGGGCCTCCTCATGGGACTTAAAAGGAGGATGTTGGTTTTTTGTGGTTTTTTGGTTTGTTGTTTTTTTTTTTAAACTCCAGAAGCTCTAGGAGGCCTAAAGCCAGGCAGTGTCCTCCTGAATTCTTACTGTTCTCTAGGTGTGATGTCCATTAGCCTTTTGTCTTAACAGTTGCTGTCATTGCTGCATCTGTTTCAGCCACGCAGCTCTAGTACATGCTAACCACTAATGTTCCAGCCCTCACAGCGTCTAACAGTGCTCACAAAAATCTGAACAATAATTGTTTTAATAGTAGCTACTAACAATGTCTTCCCAGGGCTAAGATTGACAGAAATCTGAGTTGGTGGTATCAGAATGGTATATATTAAGGAAATTTCATGACAAACCTGAGATAATAAGAAAGGAACATTTTGAAGGAGGGGCTAGAGAGAGGGATTGTAACTCTCAATAGTAGCATTTAAGAGCATTGCTTGAAAAACCCTTTGCCAGGAGAATCCGTTTTGACAGACCTTCATATTAATGTTTGGAATTTCTACTGGGTGGTGTCTGGCTCTCTGTTTTCCCCCTCAAAGTTTCACTGGGCTGAATACATGTAGTTCTGCTTTTGCAGGAAGAAGGGGCACATACGAGGTAAGGTCAATTATAAGGGAAGATTTTTTTTTCCATCGGTTTCCTTTCCCCACAGCTAAACATCGAGGAGGCTGTTTGTTTAATTACCTCCCATGTGAATTTGAATCAAAAGACAAATAATTCTTTTAACATACTTTTGCTGACTGTGTCTTTATTTTACTATCTATCTAACCTCAATTTTAGCCACAGTGGCATAAATGTAAAAACGTATGGCCCCAACTCTCAGGTCATGCAAATTGGTAGTTTCATTGAAATGGACAGGGGTAGAGAGTGAGGCTAATTATACCAAAACAAGAGTCAGCTAGTCTGTTTTGTCTCGTTTAGGCAGCGATCACCGATAAATTTTGGATATCCACAATTGTGAAATCCATACCCACATTTTTTTTAAAACAGTGGCGAAATTTAGAACAGTTACCATCTGCAACATGGAAAAGTGATACTCGATGAGCCCCTCATAACAACAAGGAGTTCCAAACCACCCTGGTGCCACCATATTTAATGGAGGGAATCTAACTTTTTCATAGGATATAAAAAAGGGCAGGGTAAAAAAATTTCAGAAATTAATTATCCAAAGGACCAGCTATTGCAAAAACATTGCAAAAAAGCAGTATGACCAACTCACAACCTACTTGGACAAAGAGGCTGGCTTTAAAGTCGAAGCACCACCACTTTCCTCCAAAGCTCCAGCACAATGAGAAGTAGGAAGGGGTAGTTAAAGACTAGCTGATGAGCTGAAGTCAAACTTCTAGTAGAGGAGACTCTAATATTCCCAAAAAACTATCAGGACATGAGTGGATATGTTAAGTAACGTTTGTCGCAAATAGGAACTGCAAAGGGAACACTGCTATTTAAGAAAAGTGTGGAACTTTTCCTTACTGCGCAACACATACTGGAGCCATACTGGATCACAACTGAAGTCTCCAATCAGATACCAAGGAAAGGATAATTGTGTATTGAAATATTTTTCAGCTTAAAAAATGAGTAGCAGCTATCCAGAAAGGCCTCCAAAATTTACTTCGTTTAGCTTACAACAAATCTTAGTCTGAGCTTCACACTTAAGATTTGTAGCCTCTTGCCTGGATCTCTGCCAAGGTACTGTATCTCTGACGTAGATTTTTCAGAGGTGCCTACGTCTTACTTTCAAAAGCAACTTACATACCTGTAAGAGCCTGAGTTTCCTTCAGCCAGCGTTAGGAGTCTTAGTGCTTGAAGGCATGTCTATGCACTATAATGAAGCATTGCAAACGAACTCCAAGAGACAGTGCATTTCAATGTCTCAGTGCCATACTAGCATAGATCCTAGAAGCCAAAAACCTTGGTAGTATGGTGTTACGGCTCTACTAATTAATTCTGCTTCTCAACGAGGTGACATAAGATCTAGCTCATTAGTTACTAGCTCTGGGGTCTTGGCAGCATGCTGTATTATGTGGAGTAAATATACTTTGAAGAGAGCCTTAAAAGCCTGAAGCATTTAGGTACTTTTGAAAATGTTACTCGCTAATCTAAATTAATTATTTCAAGTCAGAAATACAGGACATACCTGTCCTTTTGTCATTGCCTTCTTAATTACTTTTGTACGGAGGAGAAAACCAAACTAAGTACTAGTTCAGCTTACCTACCATTTTCATCAAAGCTGACTACTAGCTAAAAGAAACACCTGCCACTCCTATGATCTGTTCATCTCAGCATCATGAGGTGGTGATAAGCATAGCAAATTTTCATTGTCATCACCTGTGACACACATCACAGTCAATGAAATCTTGCTGCTCTATGGACGTTCTTACACTGCTCTCCTTACCATCATACCACCTTCCAGTAATGCATTAAGAAACGTGACTAGTGACTGTCACAAATTACTCTTCCTCCCAGGAGAAGCTTGTAGAAGAGAGTCGCATGGTTGATAAGGGCATTTGGGTTTGTCTGTTGGGAATTTTTTTGTTTGTTTCACTTGCCTTTTAAAGTTTTGTTTTCATCTAGTATAAAAATCTTTATGAAGGGGTTTCTTAGAGATGCATATTGCTTATATTTCTATTGGAGAAAGGGAGATAACAGAAATGTACTTAGCTTTTGCAGCAGAATGTGGTGAAGACAGAGGTGATAAACCCAGAAATGTTACTCAGCTATGTTTGGAATTCAGTCTTTCCCCTGAAAACAAACTGCTGCACATAGAAGGTTTGACCATTATTATCCTGGAAGACTGACTTTGGCAGTTTTAGCTTTCATCCAGTATCATTAGGTGGCCATTTAGATTCCTGGGAACCAGACCACAGATCTTGAAGGCAAAGGCAGATGTTTTCCTAAGTTCACTGAAAATTCTTTAAGATGATGTAAACAAAGCAGTGGACGGAGTTGATGCATGTAGACAGTGCCAAGAAATGTGCTTTCTGTATTACTGATGTTTCCCAAGCAGTGGAAATGTCAAGCTCAGGAATATTGCATCACTGTATGCCTTCAGGAGTTGACAAAGTTGAGAATAATTTGAGGCCACTTTATAGTCCAACCAGAGATGATGAAAATCCTGCTGTATGAGAAACACACATGAGAGTGCAATCCAAGACTATTCTTAATTTTGGATCTCTCCTTTAGACTGTCGAGAATTAAAAGGATATATGGACTCAAACACCTGTAAATTAAGGCCCAAAGCTTCTTAGGAGGGAATGCTTTGCATGTTGGAGTGTAGGAAGCCTGTAGATATGAGGAGGAAATAGTGGACCAAATCTGAGAGTTTGAGTTACCTTTCCAGATGTGTGTCATTTCTGAAAAAAAACCAAAACCAAAAAACAGATTATAGTTCTTTGTGTAACATGGTGCTTAGATTTATTTAGATTTAATCTAATTTATACTGTATATTTTTTTTTCCCAGTGTTTTACTTTCTGCTCAACTGGCATTGATATCAGAAAAAATAAAACCAAGAAGGGCTATTTGAGCAAAGGGAAAAAAAGCCAGATCACTGTGTCAAAAGTGGAAGCTAATGTAAAATGATAAATATTTAAGTTCCTTGACTCACTGGTAAAGCACTGCTGTTGTTTTGGGAAGGTTTGGAATTTCCTTACAAGTCATAAGTCTTCATGCACAAATGGAGGCCATTGGATTTCTTGTTGGGCTGCAGTCTTGACATCTGTATGTCAATGTCTTAGAAATACAGGTGAGGAGAGGAAATTTGGAGTTACCCTGTTGGCAGTGCAGTCAGTATTTGTTTTGAAATCTGAAGGGGTAAGTCCACATATTTTAGCAATATCTTGTGAAGATTTTGAAAATTAAAAAGTACGTCTTCCCCAAGCAGTCCTCACATGAAGAGGAGAAAATAGCAGAAGTACTTGACAAACTCATTTGATAGTAAGCCAACAAGTGAGTTGTATTCATAGCGCTCCGTGATAGAGCAGCCAAATACAGACTCATAGGCTTCTACATGCAGACCCACAAGTTTCCACGTTGCACACTGTACAGTTGTCGTCCTGTAAGAGGAAGGATTCCCCGTTTTCTGGTATTGAAAAGAATTGTGCAATGTCTTTTCCTATGTGTTGCTTCTGTGAACAGTGGCAGGGAAATTTCAAGCAGAAAAAGATCAGTCCTAACCATGAATGGACACTCAATCTGTCTTTCTAAAAGTATATCTCAGTTTGTCATTTTTCTTCAGATACTGACAGTGTTAGGCTTCAGCGTGTATGTATGCAAATGGCCCAGATATCAAAAAGAAAAAAAGGACTTTGAAATATCTATGCCAATGTTATTAAATATATATGATTTTTAAAGTACCTTTTTCACTTAAACTTCCTTCTTTGCACATTAATTAAATATTATCTCTAGGATAAGTATCTCTCATAGAAGATTAATGTATTATTGTCACATAATAATGGAAGAGAATGACAGAATCTCTTTCCTTAAGCACAAAAAAGAATTTATTAATATAAAGAAAACACTCATAGCCCTTGAGCAATTCTGTCTGTGCTTCATAGAGAACCTTTCCCAGTCTCCCCTCATGTCTAGCTTCATGCTAGAGATTCAAGGAAGCAATACATATATCCTGCCAGTTTAAAAATCAATCCACCTTTCAGGAGATAATTTAATATCAAGACATGATGTACCCAATATCCAAATACACATTCATTTTAATGTTTGACGCATCAAATACTCTGACATAGCCAAGTTTCAAAATAAATGGTTTGTTTTAGAGGTTGGATATGTCATATTAGCATCCACCCAGCAGATAGAGAAATAGATCAGAGAGTGATCAGGACATCAGCGAGACAGTTTAGAGAGAGATGAGAGAGGCCAGGTACATCTTGTAATGTTAAAAAAAAGCTAGCTAGCAAGAAAGAAATTGTATAAATAGGTCATTGCAGCCCAACTGGAAAAGAAAAAAAAAAGTTTAATTTTAACTTGTTAGTCGTCATCTCCAGAGGCCTAATCCACTCCCTTCGTTGCAGGCTGTGCATTAAGCTGAGATATGTCTTATTTGATAGCACAGATAGACAGAGAGCCTCAGAGTGAAAAGATGGTATCAGGCTTATGCAGTGCACTAGCTTTGAGGGGGAATCAGCACCATTTGCCATGCTAAAGTTTCCCTCTTCTTTTCCTTCTCAATTCTTTTTTTAGCCTTAGCTTGTTGTCACCTGTCCTGGTTTTGCTCTTTCGGTTCCTTCCATAAGTGGAAGCCTAAAACCATGGGAAGCAAGAGCACGGATGAACAGATACCTGGTGCCACTGTCAGGGACAGATCCCCAGACATCCCAAGGTATCCGATTCCCTTGTTCCTGTTCTACTTCCCCTATCTCTACCATTTTTATTTCCTGACAACAGCTCTTTGCCGCAGGCTGTATCTGGGATTCAGTTAGTTAAACATAGGTCTTTAGTCCCATTTTAGATATTGTACAATACTCCATTAGGCCTCCCACGGCCAATCCAGAAAAATGCTCTTCCCTTGAAGTCTTACTGCCGTATCCTGACAAAATCCTAAAACATTTCAAATAGTGTAGATGTCTACACCATTTCCATTGATGGCATATCAGTGAATGACTGCAAAGTGGGAGTTAAATGGTACTGTGTGTTAACACTCTATCCTTTTACTTCTGCGAGGTACGATGTAGACTGGTACTATTGGCAGCTCTGCACAAGAGATCAGAGTGAAGTATTTAAAAGGTCAAGAAAACTGAGGTTTGTTAGCAGAACTGTGTGGGAAAGATTTCTCAACCCCTGCCCACAGGATGGCACGGTCTGCCTGTTTCTTGATGTGTCTCTCATGTTGATAAACATCACCACCATAGCCCCCTCCAAAGTGTTGGGAGGTGACTTCCATTTTTAGGTGTTTAAATCACATCTTCTGGAATCTGCACTATATATCTGCTAATTTTAATTGTACAGCTACTGATGTATGGGTTTTATATGTGCAGTCTATTATTATTATTAGCACCTACAGTGCACCACTCTATATGTTTAAATCCATACGTTGCTGTATTTATACCCAGGACTATGTCTCTCATACCTCTGATACACTGAAATGTCCTAGCCGTCACACCTACTGTTGGAGGTGGAGGCACATGTAGGAGACAGTCACCTATCTTTGCTCTCAAGTAGACACATGATTTTGAAAACAGAAGTCATTAATGGGCATTGTTGAAAGATACTCCTTTAGCTAAGGCAGAAAGTTTAAAAATCTATGGGCACAGAGAGTAGATAAATCATAAGGTCCCCACTTCTTAATGAGAATAGCATGTAATTGGCATTAGCAAAGAATGTCACATTCTTCTCTACCACATCAGAGAATTTTTGCCACAACCAGCAAAACAAAAACCTGCCTGGAGACTGGGATTAAAGATTTAATGACTGCTTAGAAAAGTTAAGATTTCAATTTTTAAGTTTCCTTCACGAATGTCCAAAGAGAACAAAACTACCTGATGCTCAGTTCAACAGATACAGAAAGGCAAAGGAAGCCCGATATGATTGTCATCTATGATGTCTTAAGAGCTGATTGAAAATGTTATGCAATTGCAATCACAAACTATGTTTTTATCAGAGTATAATGGGGAGTTGGAAGGGACCACAGGACAAAATCTAGACAAGCTTTTTGCCAGCTTCTCAGGCTAATTACTTAATTTTAATTTACTATAAATATTTTAATTATTTAAAATCCGAATAGAAATACTGTTGGTAATATACAGAAGCATTTGCCTATTCAAATACCTTCATGCTTCTGTTATATACAATGATGAATAGTTAGAGCTTTGCTGACGTGGAAGTCCTTAATCAACAATGTATTGCATTCTGTATTTTGAGAATAAAATGTCACAAGTATGCTACAACAAAAGCCTTTTTTTCTTAATGCAGATAAAAATATATATGTTAAATATTACCAAGTCAAGCTCAAATTCTCATAACCTGATCCATCAATGTAAAGGGCCCCTCCTAAAAAGCATTTACTGAGGCAAGTTGTACCCTTGGCTCCCTCTTGCCTTTTATTTCTCCTTAAAATCATATGCAGTGAAAAGAGGGAACAAATATGAATGATGCATGCCTGATTCACTAAATCACTGTGGTCTCTGGCAACAGCACAAATGTAGAAATGTTTAAATCGGCCTCATACTACCCAACAAATGATGCAAAAGGAGCCCTCAAAAACACAGAGTGAGGGGAGATAAATGAGCATCATGTCAAGAAGGCAATTTCTCACCGAGTTTGCACAGAACATGGAAATTTGACTTCCAAGAGATTGTTAGGGAATCTTTCTAATAAATCTTCAGTCCACAGTCATTGCTGTGTCCTTTTTTAAACTTACTTTTTAAGAGCTATGTAAGTTATACCCTTCCCAGTGAAATGTGTCAAGATATTACCAGTCAAGTTGAAGCCATTTAAGTGAATCATCTCTGTCTCCATGTTTATGTTTGTGATAGACAGGGATGGTCGAACAGGTTTTACTTTGTGCATGTGTCAAACATCTTTTCAACCAGTGAGGTCTTCTCAAAGCCTTGTCTTATTTTAATAGTAACTCACAAAGGAAAAAATAAAGAAAGGTTGAGCCTCTTCCCTGGAAAAAGCCTCTGTGATTTTTTTTTTGTTTTGTATTGTTTATTAAAAATTATTTTTTCTCCTTTTTTTTGTAAGCTGAGATACTCAGATGGTCAATAAAAAGGCAACTGTTTTCCAAATGACCTAGAGGCTGTAGGTCAATATTAGAATTGACTTTGGTCCTCAGCAGAGTCTTACACCTCTTTAGACTCCTGACTTTGAATTCGTTTTCCCTAAACTTAACCACATGAATGTTAGCTTAGGCTGCATCAAATCTAAGCTAGTTGCTTGGTGTTCTCTGTCATCACTGAAAGAAATGGGCACTCTTTAAGAATGAAACATCTTGCTGATATCAGGCGTGCGTTTTAGGCTGAATTGAACCCCCTTGCAGAGATTCTTCACTCTCTGCATTGACTGGAGAGAGCTTGAATGGCCGTCTATAACTGGACTTCTGTTCGGTGGCTAACATTAAATGACATAAATTCCATCATACCAGACATAATACCACACACACCAGTTATTTTTAATGGGACTTGAGTCCTTGTGATGATGTTACCCTTAAGCTCCCCGTGGCACTCAAAGGAGTTTAAACTCGGATCCTGGTAGCAGCTGGTGATGGCCATGCAGAGCTTCACACAGGCTGACCTGCCTTATTTTTGAGATGACTAGAGGTAGTCTTCAATTTTTTCTGAAAATTGTGCTCCTGTTTTGCTTGCTTCCTTCTTTGTGTTTCCTGAATAAATAGAGAAGTAGCATCCCAGAGACCAAGGTAATGGTATCTGTTTGAATTATTTAAAATGTACTTAACTTTACTGATACTTTAACTAAATGATGGATAGCAATGTGAAAGGAGGGTCTTTCTGTTGAGTATCTTTTCTTTCAAGTAAGATTAAGTATTCCATCTGTAGGATGTAGTTATTTAAAAGTCAGTTGTGCATAAATGAAGACTTTGCATTTCTGAGGTTCTTCTGGTTTAAAAAAACCCACAACACATTGAGCCCGTAGAGGTGAGGAAGAAATCTCTCCCTTTGACAGATTACTTTTTACATTTCTCTGGGCATTTACCCTGCTGTTTTGGTTAGGTCGGGAAAGGGATGCACTAAATCCTCAGACCACAGGCCAGCTTAAAAGTATTTCCAGCACAACTCCTAACGATCAGATGCCACAAATGTCATGAGAGAGTCTTTGAACATAAGAATTTCTGTCCTAAAAAACAGCCTAAGTTGCCAGTGTTCACATAATTTTAGGTACATATCTAATCCAAACTGATCAACAGCCTTTTGAAGCTGGGCCATCATAATTATTGCCCGATTTAACAAATATTATTCAATTTTGCATTTATTCATAGATATTGTATATGCTTAGAAGGGGAGGCACATCCTCTAATTTGATTCCAAATATTCTGCTTTTGTTCAGAAATGAAACTTGAATGCTGCTCATGGAATCCTCATTTTTCACCAACAAAGAGTGCACTTTAGTCTGTTTTGTGGATGGTGTCATTTCTAGCCTATCAAAAAACCCCCGTAAGAATCAAACGGCCTTTCTACCCAGGGCTTGACCGACTGCACTTCACCATCCTTCGCAGGACATGCGTTGTGTGGGACACGAGATAAGGTTCTTATTACAGCCTGGCTTTAATAGCAGCTCAAAGAAAGAAGTTACCATCTCCACTTTGCACCTCTCCATCTGATCTTCTGCATGGGAGCTCTTGTCAATTAACTCACTTTAATTGGGTTCTGTTTCTTCTCTAACTATGACCCTTCGGCCTTGCCTGCTGCATAGCGCTGCTTATTCTTAAGCACTGGGTTTATATAAACTTTCTATCAAAATCATCCCTTTGGAAGGGAAGATATGTGATAAGGAGTTTCAATACTTGTGCTATCACTGTTATCTCTTGTGGCTCACAATAGAACCTGAATCATCATAAAATTGCACCATAAGTTTGTGTTTTATGTGATGGACATCTGTAAAAGAAGGAAAAAAATGAGCCAACAATTCTCTACCTGACTCTATATCTTTAAAAAAAAAAAAAGAAGAAGAAAAGCCACGATTGTCGTGGATAAGAGTGCAAATTGTTCACCTCTTAAAAAAAAAAAAAAAAAAGTGATGCAACTTTTTTAGGCGTAAACTCATCAACATAATTCTAATGAGCTATGGTCTTTGTTGTGAGAAATGAGAAATCCTGTGGTCTCACCCTAAAGAACATTAAAAAAACATTACTGACAGGAAATTGAAAAAGTAATATATGTCTGAATGAATATGACAACTTTTTTCTGATAGAGCAGATAGATAAATGTCACATACAAGTTTCAAAATACATTTAATTTTGCCACCACAATGGATATTCTCTTCATAAAATATATATGAATCAGGTTTGAATCATAAAACTTGACTGTGATAAACAAATGCATATTTGATAACTTTTTTTTTTTTTTGAGATGCTCATTTCTTTTTTGAGGTTATTTGTTGTTTACACATCTTTACATTTTCATTTCTGAGCGAAGCAGCCTGGATGACAAATCTTACGCACATTGAGCCTGGATGAACTTTCTTTTTAATCTGAGAAATGGGTTCCTTTCCTTTTGGGGGAGGGTTGAGGGGGAAGGTGAGGGAAGGGAGGAGAGGCTGGTAGATGCACAGACTCTCTTAACTATCATGATAGACATCACTGAGTTTTCTGAGCACCGTTCAGGATAGAGTGATGGATGAGAAATGCGTGCAAGTATTTTCCAAGCACGGGGCTGGACTCGGAGGAATCACAGTGGACAGACTGCTGTCCTTTACATTTTCCCCCACCGAGCAGCAACTCTCAAACTAGGGGCCAGATTGTCTATGTCCCAAGAGGTTAAAAAAAGACTCCCCGTTAAAAGCTACGGAGTAAATGGAAGTTGTAGGCTCCCAACAAATGCATAGAACTTGGATGGAAAGAAGTAAAGAAGGGAGTGTCCTCCTCTGTTGCATTTTTCAGGCGCAGATTCACTGGGGAAGCAGAAGGACTTTATTCTGTGTCATTGGAGCATGCCAGGGCTTCCTCTTCTCCCTTCTCAAAATAGGGACTGCCTCAACCTTTTCTTTCTCCAGTGTGTAGCACTTCAGGCTCCTAGTCCTTAGCTGAGCTCTTGGAGCCTGCCCTAGTGCAAGTGCTCTTGGAGACCTTATCAGCAATGTGGGCTCTAGAGAAGGAAATCAATTATGTATCCAGAAGCATCCCTCAGGATTCTAGCATTGCATTTGAATCTATGTTAAAGAGTGAGGTATAATTACATTTTACTACCTCATTTATCAATCTTTTAGTATAAATTCCTGCAGCATTGTGAGCAGAACTGAATGACAGTTTTTTCATCGCTGACTTCTGATGGAAAAATGGCATTTAATCTAAATATAAAATGTGTCATTTTGACAAATTTTGTTCAGTAAAAATTTAAAGTACAATGTCTGGATAAGATTTAAGTGTCTCATTTTTACATGTTCTGTTTGAAAATTTAGTGGGTATTTTTTCAAGTTTAGAAAGGTTAAAAGGAATATGAAATATTTCAGTTTTGATCAGAATGGTTCAATCTAGCCAGAACAGTTTTTACAGATTTGTATTTCATCTTAAATTTAGCTTAAGTTCTATTTTGAAGTGAAACCAAAAATGAAATAACATAATTTCCCACTTTCTTTCCAGAACTACTCATGAGTCATCCGCTTGGTTTGCATGGGGCTGCTCTGTTGGGCAGAATGGGTTCTGTATGAACAGGGAAAAAGGGAGAGAATCCCAACATTTTTCTAGGTTCAGCTGAAACCAGAGCTTGAGATAACCAGTTAAAACGAGACCTTGGCTGTGCAGGGTACATGTTAGCCTGAGACCATGCAGAATTTAAAAAGAACTGTGGACTGCAGCTAGACCCACACATCCTTGTTCAAGTCCCAGGGGCCGTTGCGTTCAGGTCAGTAGATTTACGTCTGATTTTTATTAGTAGAAGTCAAATCAGAGTAAGGCCTGATAATGTTATGCAAGCGTAGCTCCAAACTAAAATGAAATCCGGAGATAATTGGCATTATTATCAATGAATGAGAAGCCCAGAGATGAAATCTGCCTGGGAAATATTACCTGGCAATTGGCAGCAGGACCACAGCAGACCATTGAGTGCAGCAGAACCAGCAGACCATTGAGTGAAGCTCAATGGCGCTCGTAAATGACTTCTGGGATTCCAGTTATTCATTCCGCTCCTGACTCGTAAGATCTACACTGTGATATAGTCCAGGACAGTTTTGTCTCACTAATATTGAGGGCTTAAAAGATACAGCTATTGTGTATGTCAAGATCAAGTATGTGTGCATACTAATGACTTCACCTGAATGAAGAGGGTGGAAAAAGGAACCCATTGTGGCCTGAGAGACTCAGTGGGGTAGAACTATGAACAAGAAATATTTTTGTAGTCCTTAGTACACTCAGTGTCACTATTTTGGGATATTGTGCTATCTTGGCAATTAATAATATTTCTTTTCTGTCTAGCCTCTTCCTCAAAACTTATTGGCGCTGTTCTGGTATCTTTAAGCGTTCAAAAGGATCAAAGAGCTTTCATCTTTTAATGCATTTTACTGTGCTATGCTCTGTGCAGGAAGAAATATTGATACTGTTTCAAGGGCAGTTAATATATTCAGTTCTGTCTCAGAAATGAGCACAATTCCTTGACTTACAAAATCGAAAATCTGCCATTACTCACAATTAAAATGTTGCATATACGAATTATACTGTGGCATTTGCACTTCACTCATCCTCTTCTGCTGTAATTCACATACACCAGGGAATCTTCTCCACTCTTGCTCCAAGATTTAATAAGAAGTGCTTTATAGAGGGTTCATATTATTGAGACTTTGTTGTTTTTTAAAAAATTTATTACAAGGACATTTGTAAGTACAATATGCATTTTGACAATACTTAAAATTACATTTTGCAGTTGCTGTTTTCCCCTTTCATATCAGCTTTGTTCTCCTTACAGAAGGTTCCACCATTTTTAGTTTATTAACCAGCATCTTGCTCCATTGATTGGTATCAGGGAGACTACTCAAAGTAAGGCAAAAGGCTGAATGAAGGAGGCACCATCTGACTGTCCTTACTAATAGTTTTAAATTCTCACGTACTAAAGGTACCTGGGGTTGAGAATCTCTGGTTCCTTCAGGCAGTGAGTATAGTACATCACTCTGTAAGGAGCCTTCTTGCTTCATTTGGATCATTTTCGCATTAGGGCATTGCATAGCAGAAGAGAGAGGCTGATTCCGTCCCAACATGGACTGGCAGAGCCACGCTGTGGAAGAGCTCTGGGTGTTCCTGGGGAGGAACGCCTGGGGTAAAAGGAGAAGAGAGAGTATGTAGCTGTAACTGTGAACGATGTCCTCTGAACTTGGGAAGGATTTGTTTTTTTCAGTGCAATTCATTGAGGTCCACTGACACCTCAGCTGCCACAGCTGCAAGGGCAAGTTGTGCAAAACAGTAGCTCTAGGAAAATACTTTAAAGAAACTGTAAGCATGAGGGTCTCTTTTAGCATTACTGTTCAATTTTTTCCCCCCAGCTTGTAGCCAGGTTCTTAAACATTCTCCACAGTGTATAAAAGTGACCTTAATGTATTTTCCTTTTGTATTGGGAGTGTTAAGTGCTGATGAAGGTAAAGTAGCACCTCCTTAGTTCTTGCCTCAGGAACCTGTAATCCTAGTAAATTTTATCAAAAAGCGCAGCGGTATTATCCCACTTGCATGTTTTGATAGAATGCATCACAGTCTTCAGTTATCTTAACTAAGAGGAAATATGAGACTATTACATAATATAGCTTTTTTTTTTCTTTTAAAGTAACAAATAGGATTGTTGCTAGTTATTGTTTATAGCACCAGCATAATCATGACTGGAATACAGTGCTAAGGCCTGGTTCTAACATAGAAAAAACCCGATGGCCTGTCCAAAATAACTTAAAGTGGAAGCGTAAGACAAATGACAAGTACACAGATGGAGAAGGGATCCAGCTGATCTCTGCCCTTATCCTTCCCCTCCTCTAGAGTCAAGAAGGTAAAGGAGCCCCTCACCTTTGGTTCTGTGCAGGTCACAGTTGAAAAGGAAATCTCTTTAGGACTGATACAGAGACAACACGCAAGGACAGAAAAGGTACAAAGTGTCCGCGCTCCTCCACCTTCCACAGCACTGGCCTCAAGGATATGGGCTCTGCTGCCAGCAGAAGAGAAAGATGAAGCAGTTTGAATTCATATCAAAATAAATAAAGAGAAATTTCAGTGTCCCTCTCTGTATCAGGAGCATGGCTTCAGTACAGTAGCAGTGTAGGTGCTGGAGATGGGATTACCTCAGGTCCACTGGTGGTTTTAATAGGAAAATCATAGATTTAACTATGCCTTAAGCAAACTTACGGACCAACCCTGACTGAAACTGATAATTAAGCTGCGTGTTCTCCTCACACGTTCATAAAACACAGTTTCTTGCTATGTCTTCCCCAAATTTAAGAATAATTTAGCTCAACTTAACTGTCATTTTTTGCGTATTTGTTCAGTTAAGAACACCTTGAGTGTACAAAACCAAATTGATAGCCCTGAGAGGGACTCAAGTCTGTATATAAACTACCGTAAACAAATGTATTTTGGCCAATGGAAATGAAGTAGTGACTGAATGCTAGATATTAATCTCCAGATCCAAAGATGGTTACCTCCTTAGTTAAGTGCCATCGCATCAGGAGAGTGTTTTGTCCTGAGAGAGATGCTAGGACCACTCATTTGTGGTAAGACACCATCACATAAGTATCTGTATTACAGAACTTATTATTACAATCATAATTTGTATTGGCTAGTGGCTAGAGTGGAAATTTAAGTCAAGCTGTTAGGATGTGAGCAGAACACCTTTCTTTCCCTTCTATCTGTCAAGTCAGGTGAAATGGATTAATGATGCATTTGATAACGTGAGATGCTTTAGCCATTGCGCTTTCAAGCGGCGAAGCATACGCTCCCACTACCAACATTAAAGAAAAGAACCAGCTGAGGGTATTTTCAGTGAGAGACCCACCTTTGACATAACCCCCCACACACACACCTTTATATGGTATCTTGATAACTCTAAGGTAACCTTAAAAAATTACTTAAGGCTCACAGGAGTACTGGCAGGGAGATAAATAGTATTTATACAAACATATTACAAATGATCGAATGAAGGACTGGAATTTTAATGACTTTCCAAAGGTGAACTGATTAGCAGAGCAGCACGCTGAACCAGAAGCCATACCAAATTTCACAAGATAAGAAGGATTAAATCTGGCTTACATTTGGTTGGCAAATTTTCAAGGAGGCATTGGTACTGAAATAAAGAACCGACCCTCCTTCTGATGATTGTGTGACAGAGGGAAGTTATATTTGATCGTAGGAAGGATTTTTTTTACCCTAGAGATGCAGATCTAGAATCTGGGAGTTATGACAGTTTTCCATCCAAGAGCTTGCATATGACCCATATTCATTTTCCTACTTCCTTTCAGTGAAATGAATTTTTCTGTTTTGTCCTGAGTGTCCACATAATTGTGGTTTAGCAGAACAAAATTCCACTTTATAGGCTGGAATATTGGTTTCCATAGTGAAGATCCATGGTAGGGAGGTAATCTAGAATGGTTTGTTCCACCATAGTCATACTGGTGATTAGCATTGTGGTTCATTCTGAAAAATCGCTTGTTGAAGAAATGCATGCACTGTAAAATAGTTTCAGTGGTACATTTGTACGTTTTGTTGCAGAGGTTTGCACAGTTACTGACTTCAGCCTTGCCTTGAGCTTTTGTAAATTATCACATTAAAAGTTACAACTCTTAATTAATAGGACCAACAGTTTTAGCTTTTATTTAACAAAATTCCAGGTCATCTAAAATCATAGAAACATCAGCTGAAGTAGGGCATGCCTTTGTATTTAAAGAATGTCTTGTTGCACAGGTGCAATGTTGAAGTTATGGGTTGACAGACAACTACTGTGTCACCCACAGTCACTGTATCTGGGCAGCAAGCTCAAGATTTATATCAGTACTTGGAGAAATATCATTGTATAACAATTATGCTGAATATCATTGCTACTGATTGGTTGCAATATCTGTTAGCCTTCTTGTAGTGAATTTTGGCTAAATCTGAAATAATTGAATGAATCAGCATGCCTAATTAATTTCTCCTTTAAGAGTTACAGACTGAGAAATCCGGTGATCTCTGATAAATATTTTATATAGTGTGTGTAATTTGATAGTGAGAAGATGAGAGTAGATTATTCAAGAATATATTGATAGCTAGAAATTCTTTGACCTGTAACCTAATTAAAGAACTGTGGTCTGAAAGATTGCATCTGAAGATTATTTGATGGTTAATGATTTCAGTCCAGTTTATCATGGAGAACTGTCCAAGAAAACGTACTTTGGTGTTCTAAATGGACAAGTTAAGGCTAGAACAAAACATTATTAAGCCTTCAAAGTTATTTTTCCAGAATACATTTCTGTTTCCTCAGGAGATTTCATCAATGAAAGTTACAAATAACTCTTTGAGGGTTCCAAATTTAACATACATTTGCAAGACCATAATACTTCTGGTGGAATAACTTTCTCAGGAATGGCCTCACAAGGTAAAGCAGTGATGGCAGTGACTACCTACTGCAGGCAGTTAAGAGCATGCCATCTCCTTAACTGCGCTTCTTGTCTAAGCAAAACAAGTTGAGAGAGTAACCGAGAGAAACAAATAAAAATAGAGCAACAAAAATTCTCCTGCTCACCCAGACACATTGACAGTGGTGTGCAACATCCCTTTTTTAAAAGAATAATATTACAACTTGAAAAATTAAAACAGCTCTATTTCAGCGAGAACTGTTGAGGCAGAAGAGAACATGATCTTGTTCCTATCTATGCGAGATTATGTCTCAATAGCAGCTCTTATTTAAAAACCACAGGATCAAAGAGCAATTACTAAACCCTGCCTCATTCTGGCTCCCGACCTCTAGATAGCATCTCTGTAGTAGGCTGGTACAGTGCAATCCAACATCAAGTAGCAAAGCTAGTTCCAAACAAGCCGATAATGTCACCATAGCATGGGAGCAACCTAATCACATTGGCACACATTGTGCTTGGCCTAATTAGGCTTGCTGAGAAAGGGCGATTTGTTTCCCGAGCTAGCCTTGAATTGCTCAGCGTGGCATGTATTGCAAAGTGTAGGGACGCCTACATTTTCTATGTATGTCCAGTATGTTAGACTCTGATATGGCTGAAAGCAAGTCTACTCTTTATGCTGTGAGGGAGAAGTAGCAGTAAATATTTATATTATGTTAATACCCAAAAGAGACTATCCTTATTCTAAATGGTTTGTAATCTAAAGACACAAAGTAATGGTAGGGTTTGCAGATGCAGCACATATACTTCCTTCACCACAGCAATACCAAGCTTGCAAAGGTGGAGAAATTTTATTTCAGAGCAGGGATTTCTTGTCTCCAAGATGCTTGATACTTAGTTGAGATTGAAATCTTCAGAGAAGCCAATGATACTTCTGTAGGCAACTATGAAAATCTCAGCCTGCGTGTAAAGAAAGTAGAGGTGAATGAATATTTACCAAAATATTTTCATTGTAATTAAACCTAGAAATTGGTGCTTGTGGCTCAGTGGCTTTTTATTTACTTCCTTAGAAAATTAATACCATTACTTCTTGTTCTCAAGAGTATTTACAGAAAAAAGAGATATTAAAACCACACATAAAAAAGTGGATTTGCATTTATACACCCTTACAAGGATGTGCACAGCACTCAGGAAAGCTGTTTGTGGTTTGGGAGACAAGCAGTCAAATGCTAAAAACAGTAAGTTGTGACTTCTTTCTGTGATCATGCATTATTATTAATTAAGACTGTTTTGTCACAACCATTCTATTATGACAGTATTGGCTGTTTTGTTGTAATGGATCTGTTGTCATAACAAGCAAAAATATTGCTGAAATATTTTATACAAGTCCATCAACTAATTTTCAATAACGAACACTTTCATAAGAATCTAGCTAGCTGATTGTCAGAAATGCTCAGGACCCGTAAATCTAGTTGAAATCAACAGTTGCTTTGCTCAACTCAGAGAACTGTGACCTCTAAGGCTCCTTACGCCTGATTTTATTGTTGATTTTAAAAGGAAGCTAAATCTGATAAGTAGATTTATTTAGAAAGAACAATTCAGCAGACACTGAACATAATGTTTAGTCTTTAATTCAGTAATTATATATCTTCAGATTTTTCTAATGAGAAAGCGTTATGTTCTGTTATTTGGGATGTTTGATAAATGGTACATTCTTTTTTATGACTGTATACATGCCCCTGCTAACAGAACATAACAGTATTTACTTGAAAAAAATGTCACCACATTAATTTCTACAGTGATGACAAATAAAGTTCTGTATAGTTAGATGTTTGTATACAAAGATGATTTTCTAAAAAATAAAGCACTGAGAAATTAGGGCAGAATGTTAGACTCGGTGTTCCATTATGATGCTTACAAACGATGTACCATTCAATACATGGTATAAGAACAATACTTACTCTTGAAAATTAGAATTTTTTATATGAAATGGTGACTCAAAAGTACAGTTTCATAGGTGCCTGTTTCTAGTATCACTATTTGATGCTTTCTTCTCCCAATAGCATTTTGTTGTGCCTTTTTTTTGAGTTCTCATCAGGAAATATAATGCAGCAAAGGAAATTTGCAAACTTTGCATAAATTAATACTGCTTTTACTTCAAAAGACAGAGGCAGCCTTAGCCTCATCCTGCCTTGAGGTTCAAGAATCATGTTGCTGTTACTCCAAAGAACTAGGTGGAGTAGCATTTCTTTCAGAAGTAGTCTGCAAATAGAGCTTGTATTCATGCTTCCAGTTTTTCAGTGTGTAGATTGGTAGTATATATAGTAGAGTGGATATAAATAGGTCAGTTTATTGATACTGGTAAATAATAAACCATATATATATATATTAAAAATAGTGTTTATAATTTACATAGGTATTAGAGATATGTGTGATTAAGAAAGGGGCAGCTGCACAGAGGCTAAAAAATCCTCTGCAGATTCTCATTATTCTGTCCTTTCCTCAGCCATTTTCTCCTTAGATTATCTCCTTAAAGAACTTCATGCTGATACAGTGACCATACAAGAAGGAACATACCTGTGAACAGAAGCAGCTTCTGAAGGAAATTTGCAAAACTGTAGAAAATGAACCAAACCATAAACACTGTCCACTGTAGGTGGTGTGACTGCTGGGGTTGGATTAGCTTTTGGCCATATAAAACTAGAAAAAATGAGTTTAAATGTACCACATCATACAACAGAAGCCAAAGTGAGCTTTCATTTCAGATTATATTCTGAGAACTAGAAAATGAAGATGAGTGAAGCATACTTAAATGAGCAAACATTCACTCAAATAGTGATTTTTTGGCTCACTACGTAAAAGTAAGACTTTCATGCATTCTGTTCACAGTTTGAGATGTTAAATTAGCTTATGTGTATATAGTGGTTTGCCTCATTTTACTGAACATTTTTTCTGTTGCTCCTTTTCCCCTGTTTTTCTATTTTACTTTTATATTGTTCTTCTGTTCAAAACTGAAAAATTAACCTTCAATATTTAAAGGGCTGTAACATTGATAAAATCAGACACAAGTTCATTTTGATGGTACTACTGAAAAAACTTAACATTTCCTTTTCATAGTTAAAGACATTTTTCACATGAATTGGCACTGTTTGCTTTATGTCAGCTCTGGCTTACAGTAGAAACCAGCTAGTGTAGTCAGTCTTCGATTTTACTTTGCCTTTTCACAGCAGAAATGAAGGCAGTTGTTGAACCATCCATTTGGCTACAGTTTGTAATACTCCTTTGGTTGTGCTAGGAAAAGCAGTGAAGCAAGGCAGCCATCCCTGTTTCGGATGAGGCAGGAGGGAGAACTTGTTAATAAAAAACAGTTTTATGCTTCGTTTTAGAGTATCATAGTAACTTCACCTAATGTCAAAACACAATTGGTTTATTAGGAGCCACAAGAAAAGACTCACTGCTGGGAAATCAGCAATTAGTCCTTCATACAGTTATGCAAAATCTGGTTTTATATCTACAGCACAAATGGGGCTACAATTACACATTTATCCCCAGAAGTTCTGAGCAGTCGCTCAGCTTCTGCCCACAGTTTCAGCCTGTGAATTACAGAGAAGTAATCCACAAAGACAATTAAATATGAAGATGTGTTGTCAGTCAAGAAAGGATAAGACTGGATTTTTTTTTTTATGTTATTCTTTCTTAAGGATCAGTTGTTTAAGGGATTATTTTTAAGAGAGCAGATGTTTTTATTTCATTTCTAAGAAGCAACCTTTACTGAGCAAAGCAAGGGACCAAAATCTGTTTATCAGTGCTAGGACGTTAGCCTGCCATTGGGGGTAACACTCACAGATACTGTTGATGTGCTGAGGGTTTGGGTTTTTCCTCTCCATCGTCAGCTCCAAAATCTTTGGGATTTTACCTTCACTTTAATTGTGTGCTTATTCTTTCATTTCAGATGAATTTACAGTTTGCAGGACTATGTAGGCAGAGACCACTGAGCCCACAGATGGTATGTAGGAGCTGATCAACAAATTAACTTCATGTGCAAGCCAAGCCTTACAACTGTATTTCATATAAATAACAGTTAATCGTGGAAGTTGTCTTGGCAATGGCAGATTCAAGTTGTAAGATTTGAGAGGCTTGATCTCGGATATCTTGTAATGCTAGGATGCTAAAATGACGCTAACAGATGACTCAATGGAAGATACTCAGATGCTCTTAGAAATCAACCTGAATTTCCTTTGAAGTTAGAAACAAATCATTGAGTTTTAAAATTTAGTTAACAATGGGAAGCATAAAAACCTAAATTAACATCTGTAAAAACTGCTCTATAAGCACCTCAAGATGCAATTGATGAACTATTAATCCATAAACGAAAAAAAGAATCTTACTATGAGTAATTGAAGTGAAAATCTGACTCCACCAAGGCTTCCAGCAACACTCTGTCACTTGAACAGGGCCAGAATTACAGTCTTTGTGTTCTAGAGGTGGACCAAAGGCCTGTCTCTTTAAAAAAGCTGAGGTCTGAATTTACATTAAATATCTCGGTAGGATTTCCAATGTCACGTCTGGACTACATTTTGTGCCTGTATGTAAAACCTGTACCTCAGATACAACCAGGTGTAATTTATTTTAATTAACAGCGCTCTGCAGATTACTTTGCCTGACCCCCTTAGAGGTTATGGAGCGTTGACAATGGGGTCCCTTGAATCATCCCTTGGACATTCAAAGCTGCCTATTTGTTGCTTTGCATACGATAGCTGTTTTGCAGCTCCTCTGAGAACACTTAGTTCTTGCTTTCAGTTGTACAAGGTATAAAAGGAATTGTGAAAGTCATGGCCATAGTGTAAAAAAACCCCAAACCTTTTTTAATTATATTTTTGTAGCATGAGCACCTTTAGCGATGTGTTTGTTTGCTCCAGAATGTGTTTGACAGGTGGGATTGGTTTTGAATTTGAGTCCAAACACTGACAGAGTAAGAAGCCTCTTCTGCTATGTCTCAGAGAAGTTGTGGATGCCCCATCCTTGGAAGTGCTCAAGTTCAGGTTGGACAGGGCTTTAAGCAACCTGATTTAGTGAAAGATGTCCCTGCCAATGGCAGGGGGGTTGGACTAGATGGTCTTTAAAAGGTCCCTTCCAAGCTAAACCATCCTGTGATTGTGTGATTCTGTAAGTGTCTTGTGGATAAGTCCCTGTCACGTGCTATTCCTGAACTGCCCTTGAATATAATCTGAAATAGCAGCATTTGCTAGAAGGGAGCAATGCCTCCCCATTAGGGAAATCAGTGGCAATTAAATAGTCTGTACTGTGGCATGCCAGTGTCTCATGATCTTGTTTTATTTCTTCAGAAAATTTAAATGTATCAAAACCATAAGTTGTCTGCACGAAGTGCCAGCTTTTATGATACTTTAACAGGACAGATTAGCAAGGCCCAGGGTGAAATTTCACATCAAAAGTAGAGGAAGAGGGATCTAGCCCGGCATCAGGACAGTCACACAAGGTTTGAGGAGGGGATCCCTTTTCAGTACTCCTCCCTATGTGTGAATCGGGGAGCTGTGAGGGTATTTAGGAGAAGGTACTTGGAGAAGGGGGAACTTGAAAGGGGAAACTTGAATCTGGGTTTAGCCATATCAAAGATGCATGCCGTAAAGAGTTGGTTAACTAGAAACAAGTGGATGTCTTGTTTTTAACCAGACAAGATTTTACTTTATTTTGGTATAAAATGGGAAAAAAAAAACAAACTGCAATCTCAGTAAGTTTCAGAAAGTGGCAAAACTGTTTCCCATTCAGATTTACCCTTAGCTCCTAGGGTAACACCCCTAAAGGTATTTGTTCATTTGTCCTTCTGGAACACCTCTCCCAGCTGTTTTCCCTGCTCCGTCTCTGGCTGTGTGCACGTACGGAACGGTGCATGACACACATTAATACATATAGATAGCCTTCTGCTTCTGACCTTACAAACTGTCCACTTCAGCACTGTCATTCTATAAAATGTCCAACTGCAGTCCAAGAAATGCATTTTAAATGTGAATGCAAACATTTCTATTACTGATAACACCAGCGCAGCATTTTTTGCTTTGCTAGGATTAGGACCTTGATAGTTAAAGTTACATTGGAGTAATGACACTCCAAGGTCATGTCCTTTACTGACATGGCAAAGGAAAGAGAGGCCTTTGCTATGTTTCTCCTGATAAAATTAAGAATTATTATTCCTTGTGTTTGGTTTCACTTTGTTAAAAGTGAAATAATGTATTTGTGACCCATAAATATTTTAGGTCGCCAAAAAATGGGAGAAATTTACATGTTGCGCTGTGTGAAAGTTGTATTTAATACATGCTGAAAGTGAGATTTTAGAAAACATTGTGAAATCTGATAATGTAAATAAATGTCTCCCTCTTCAGTGAACAGTCATCTTCTCCCATAGGCAGTAAAGCAGCTGCAGTTCAGCTAGGGACACCTTAAAGAAATATAAAAGTACTGTGATTGCAGAGAGAAGCTCACAGGCAATTCCAGCTTAGAAGGCTAACTCTCCAAATCACCACCTCTGTCTGAAGATGTTCCATCGTGCTTCACTTTCATGCTCTGTAAAATGGGGGTAATAATCTTTATTGATCTGTCTACCTTTTAGGAATGCATTAAGGAGAGCTTAAATGATATCTTTACAGTGTTTTGAACAGTTTTGATATATGCAGCTCTTACAATACAGCTTAGTAGGTGGGCTTGCCATTTTACCAGGTCCTCCCAGAGGAGAGCTGTCCTGCTTTTCTTTATGGTTCTCTGGTCTCACCATCCAAACTACTTCTAACTGGGCAAGTTTGGTAAATTGACGATGACTTCAGCACTTACCACTTGTTAGCTGAGCTGCCGTAGCTAACCAAGTACACTTTTCACTCAGGGTTTAAGTTGTCACGTTGTACTTCACAGTTGAGCCTACCTGGAGGCATGCCATCGGGCCGTTACTGCTGACGAAGCAGCCACTCATTAGGACGCTGTCACTTGATTGATATCTTAGCCTAATAACGGAACGAAGAGGGTGATCCTCTGATGAGAGCCTCTTGCTCCTCCATCTGTGCCTGAGTTAGATATCATTGAATGATGCTTTCTTGAGGATAGATTTTCTGGGAGTGCTTGTGTATCACCCCTGGTGATTTAAATGTGCAGAGGTCTTCACAGATCCCTGCTGTGCTTCACAACACAGTTCATACGCGTATCCTTTTTGTATCTTTAGCCATTCAGAATTGTTCCTCTAGCTCTGTACTCTCAGAAAGTAACTTAGTGGTCTGCCCACAAAGCCACTGATGTTTTCACTAAATAGTCATTTTAGAGCTACTTTACACCTTATTGTACAGTTCCCATTGGAATAATATACATTAATAGTTTAAATCAATAGTAATGGTATATGTTTGTTTTGGAGACAAATTTGCCTTCAAGTTTCATTAGAAACACTTTAGCCTATTTTCCTGAGGCAACGAGTCTTACAGCTAGTGCTGTCTATCCTCCTCTCCTTCTTTCCATCCATCCATCTCTCCATAACTACCTATTAGCTTTGAAACAGCTGACCAATTTCAACAAAATTTATCAGAAATAGATGCAAAAAGATGATTAAGCTCCTAAGTGGAATTGAGAATCAGCAGATAGACTGAGGAAAGCTACCCTGTTAATATCCCCACTGAGGAAAAAGCGGGAGAACTGAGCGATAATCCACGCTATTTCTCAGCAACCAAGTAGGTCTACACTAGTCAAGGTATGTGACGCAACTGGGATCATACTAGTGGGGGACCACAGCAACATGCAGTGTGGTGGATGTTGAGGATAAACAGGAGAAAGCAAGACTTCTGGACAGGGAAGACTGGAAGCCTTAAAAGAGAACAGATGCTTTCTTGGGGGCTGAGAGTCAAGAGGAGAGATGGTGAAGGAAATAGAGCTGTGTTTGCTTTTTTTTTTACTTTTCTTGTTGCGATAATCCTATGACTCTGGCTTCATTTGTTGTTGTTTGCCAAAAAAAAATAAAAAAATTTTTGGTTTTATTCCCAAGTTTCATTGGAAGTTTCAGATGCTCTAATACTTGTAAAAAGTCTTCCAACAGAGTAACTTTCTTCAATCCAGCAGCTTATTGACTGACAAGCTTTCTTACAGTATCTACTTGACATCTCATTCTAATATTAGTTTCACAGGCACATTCACATTTTGGGAAATCACTGTATTCTCAAATCTGAGATGTCACAAGTGTCTCTTTCTGGAAGTACTTGCCCCAGAAATGTTAGCTAAAATATTTTATCTAACAGCAGCCCTCCTGTTGTGTTGTACTACTTAGTTGTCATCCAAAAGTACCTGCATTTTTATGAATGTATCCTAATAAGCCATGTCCTGAAAGGCACCTGTATCTCTTTGTTCCTCCTTGAGATCGCATGGGAGCCATAGGAGGTCATCCAGAGTACTAGGTATCAGTAAATCAAGGAAAATTATGTAAGTACATTGGTTCACAGTTAGTAACATTGTACGGATGAGTTGTAGATAGCAAGGCAAACAGGACTGATTGGCATTCGCTCTGTGTTCAAATGAGAGGCGGGAACAAAGCATCATCCAGGGGGCCAGAATGTGGTTTGGAATTTGTTTCACACACTCTTGGCCACAGCACGTTTATTGGGGATGACAGTGGATGGTGATAAAACATACAGGTGATACATGGTGCGACAAATGAGTTTGAGAGTCCTAATCACCCCAGTAAAGGAACAGTTGTTTCCCACTCAGCCTGTCATATCTGTCTCTCTGTGCTTATTTCACCCAAGTTTGATTTAACATGCATAAACCAAGTAATTATGTGTGGCAAGTATATGTGGTATGTGTGCATTTTCCCTTTTTATGTCATTTTTCCCAGATTATTGGAACAATCCCACTGATGCCTAATCCAGTCCCCTCCAGCCAGGCGGCAGGTGGAGCTCAGGGACTTCAGGTGCAGCCGATAACTCCACAGTTATTGACCAACGCCCAGGGTCAGATCATCGCTACTGTCATCGGCAACCAGATACTCCCAGTGATCAATACGCAGGGAATAACACTATCGCCGCTCAAACCAGGCCAGCAGGTAAAGCGTCTGTAGCCTGAACAATTATCAAAACAGATGTGCAGAAATCTTCTACTCCTCATGGACTCTTTAATAACAAAAGATGAATTCTATCATACATAGTGTATTAGTGCATACTATATACGTAGTTAAAATGTCGTATTATATAACTTATTTATACATTATGGGGTTATCCAGTTACTCTTTTTTTTTTTAAAAGGTCAATATAGGGCCAAATGAGAAATGTTCTGCAGCAAAAGCGCAGTAGGAATATGAGACAGGAGAGGCCCATCTGGTGGCCTATATAAAGTTCAGTTCCTTGGTTAGTGGTCACCTAGTAGACCACAGTTTGAAATGTTTTGCAAGTGCAGAGAAAACAAAGAAAAATATAAAAACATACTAGTCCTCTTCACTGGAAAATCAGATACAATTGTGCATATTTGCATAGACAGAAAGTATTTTTAGGGAAATTACTATTATTCAGTGTAAGGCACCAGGTAGTTCAAAGACTTCAGGGTGAGTGCAGCAATTTCACCAAGGTCCGAAAATATTTCTGGGGTTTTCCTTATAGTACTCGAAAGTCAATTCATTCATTAGTTTTGTCTACATCTGTAGAGCAAAGAATTGTAGAGCCACCTTTTTTCTCTGAAAGAGAGGAAACTGAGGATGAAAAAGACGTCAAATGTGATTACCAAAAAGGTACTTACAAAAGCGTCACTCACTTAAACGTTCAGCTTAGCAATCCTATTGGTGGTAGTGCTTGTTTGCTAGTCCTGCCTGCACCTCCAGTCACAGGTAGCAGCCTTTTGTGTGTTCCTGAGAATCCCAGGGCCCCCTGAACTCCAAATTGTTGTTTTTTGGTGTTTTTTTTTTAAATTTAGAAGTGGAGAGCCAATGGATCTCTAAGGTGACTTTTTTGTTTGTTTTGAAAATGTTTCACAACCAATTGGTCACATACTCTTTTTTCCATCCTGTAGTAGTATCTAGCAGAGGCATTTTCCAAAGCACTTGTCATTTATCTAACTCTATTTTCTTTAATGGGAGCAGACTTACACTAGTGGCAAGTGCTTTTGCAATTGTTGCATGTACGTGGTTTCAAACAAAGCAGGATGGATGGCAGGACAGGCTCTCTGTTCTCCAGCTCGGGAAAGCCTGACAATGGAAAAAGAAACTCAGCAGTTTACATTTGGTTTCCTGGGGGTGTGTGGGATGGGGTCAGTCCCCTGAAGAGATTAGATCTTTTCCCTCCTTTATGGGGGAAGCTCTCAAAAAGCATAGCACTCCTGAGATCCCATTTGAAACCGATGAAATTTAGAAGTAAAAAGGAGGATAGGGGTCCTGAATTATTTCCTGAGACTTTCTCACCTGCAGAGCAAGGCACCTTCTGAGTCCTGCAGCAAAGCAACCTCTTCCAGGCGACATCGGCCAGTAGTATCAGTAGGCAGAGAGGGGACAGAGGTGTGACCTTTCCCTGCACAGTTAGTGGCGCTGGGCTCACGTAAAAGGACAAAGTGCTGCTGAAGGCTGCAGCTTGCTGAATGAGCAGGGCTTCGAGGTAGAAAGTTGCTGTGTACCCATATCATGCTGTATTGTACTGGTTTGCCCAACCTGCATGCTGATGTGCAATGAGGAGCTGGCAGAGATCATCTGTCAACAGAGCTCTGGTTATGTCCAAGAGCCAAAGATGTGCCCCATACTGTGCTGATCTGCCCAGCAGTGCTATGTAAGTAGAAAACATTATTTTGCCAAGATCAGTTTCATAGGGTCCAGCCTGTGCCCCTCACACAAAAGTCCTGATATCCCGGGGGCTGCAGGAAGGGCCACCAGACAGCACAGAGCCTCCTTACCTACATCTGTTGGAGCCTGAGCAAGACAGTATTTTTGATCGGGGGGAAAAAAGTAGTGCAAATACTCTATGAAAAAATAGTACACGTTATCATTTTTATCGGAACCACAGAAAATTATTTCTATGTATTTGTGCTCCCTCTACTGGCTCTTCTGCTTTTAATAAAGGCAGTCACAGGAAATTTGCCACTGATTTCCATGGGAGCAGAAAAGAGGTACGAGAGCCAGACTCCTCATGGGAATAATGCTGATGGACAGTCAAAAGCAATTGAGCTAGTACTATACAAACTGCCGTACCATTTGAAAAGTAACTAGAATTACACAAAGTATAAAGAGATCCTGAATTTATCGTATTGCCTCGGTAAAGACTTAGCCAAGCTGTAGTGTTTGGCTAATGATAGCATATTTAGTCATAAGTTTAAAACCTTTTTTTCAGAAGAACTGATTGCTCAAACTCCGAGGGCTCAGCAGGATTTTAAAATATTTTGAAAATGGTGTCACACAGCATTTGGTGTCTTGTAACTTGATGAAAGAAGCTTCAGAAGCAGGAAGGAAGACTACAAGACAAGTTTGGGAAAAGTTTTGAGAATGTCACAGAGAAATAAATGAGGAAATAAATAATGTAGTAAAATGTTCCAGTTGCAGATGATTCTCGTTTAACTTTCAACTTGTCACTTCCTTGGAAACTAAGTACTGCAGGAGAAACAGAGGTGATTGCAAGCAATGATAGTAAGCTGCTGCTTGTTAGCTGAGTCACAATAATTGAACCTGTGTCGCCTGTTTCAGTTGCTAAGTAATGCATGCTAGTGCTTACTTTTTGCCTGAAGACTTAAATGCCTCAGATATAGTCAGCTTTACTTAGGTAGACTACATGTGTTATTTATTCATACAACTTTTTCAAACTTGACAGACTAAAATCTCCATGTCTTCTTATGGAAATGAGTACTTACGCGTAGTGTAAAGCAATGCTTCTTTTTCTGTGTTGTAAACAGGTTGCTTTGAACATACACAAGCAATTCCATTGTAATCCTATTCCTCTTGGTTTTAAGAAGGATGTTTCTGATTTATGTTTAAACTACCCACAGTAGGGATTGTTCCTCTTGAAATTACATGGAGTAGTTAAAGCTTCAGTGTTTTCACTGTTTTCCAAGATTTTGCTAATCTAAGCAACAGCATCTATGCACACAATGAGAATTCTCCTAGAGATTGTAAAGGCTTTCTAAAGCAGGCAGCTGTTTGCACTCCTGTTGTAGTCTGTGTCCTTTTTATCTCTGTTCATAAACAAGTTTTTCTTTGCCTTTAATAATTTTTACTGCCCATCTCCCAACCATTTCAATTTCCACACTAATCTCTTTGAGATTTTGTGATCAGAACTGAATGCAATGATCACAGTGAGGATGCATCACTGTTTTACATAATAACATTATAATATTTTCAGCATTATTTTCTGTCTTTATCTCAAAACAGCCTAACTTCCTGCTTTTTTCTAACTGTCTCTACTCATTGAGCAGGTTTTTCAATAAGCAGATGTATCCACCATGATACATCTTTGCTTCCCTGATTGTTACCATGTGAGTCACTAAAATGGTTCCTTTTAACCTGAATCACTTTGCACCTTTCTACTCTGTATTTCATCTGTCATAATGCTCCCCCAGCGTGCTGTAAACAGGATCTCTAAGTTAGTCATGGTATTCTGTCCTAACTTCAGAAATTCATGTGTTCCTCCTGCTGATTCAACTTCACCGTTGCTCACCATCTTTTCTTGCTGCTTGCTAAAACCATTAAAAAAATTTGGTATAAATCCTTTGATCTCTGCTTGTAGTCTCCTTTCTGGAAAAAAAAGATGATCTATTCCCTAATTTTATGTTTCTTGCTTTTCTTAAGCTGTTTATATCGCATAATAGAAGAGTACCTTGTAACCTTAACTTCTGCACTTTCTCCGTGCATCTCAGGAGGAATTTTGTCAAAATCCAGGTTGCATGGCTAAATGCACCTTTTTTTTTTTTCAAGAACAGATGAGCTTATTGTAACAACTTGTTAGCACTGTCCTTTGCTATCAGCTTTGAAAACCTTGTTTTAAGGTGTTCTTTCATATTAACAACACTTGTCCACACCAACACAACTGACAGGAGAACTTGAACCATGAATTGGAGTCTTAAGAAATTTAGGGAAGGATTCACCTTGCTTAACCTAGAGATCAGTTCAATCTCTGGTGGATGCTAATTAAGTAGACTTCTCATAGAGGCAAAGACATAGACAAGGAGACATATGCATGTCCAAGAGGCAACTCAGGCTGTCAAAATAGAACAATTTTTAGAAAGGTGGAGTCTCTAATAGTTATCTTAAGCTATCTGTTGACATGAGAGGGGGCTAGGGTAGCTATTCTAGGATAGACAATTAATTCTTAAATGAGTGAAATTAGGTAAGAGGAATCCAACTGCCAGTGATCACTGAGGTTCAAAAGACATTCTTGTTTATGAATTCCTTAAACAGTTTTCCTAATAATCGGTGTTTTCATAGCTATTTGCTTGCCCACAACACACAGAAGCAACTTCTGCACATTATAGTGTTCTCCAGCATACCTCATCATCAGGTTCCCTTCTTGCTGTTGTCTGGCTCTTTCCTTCTGCATACCAGATTCATTAAATCAGGTCTGTAGTCCCAGTTGTCCTCAGTCTTGTTTTATCTACACTGCCTGCCAGAACTTTTCATATTTCATCATGTCTTACAGCACTACCAGCTTTGGGCTTCTGCCAACTCTAACACAATAAAAGGAGCTACTAGGCAGCGTTTTCTTATGTAGTCAGTTCCCCATCTTCGTTGTCATTGGCTATCATGCTCCAGATAAACTGTTGAAAAGACAAAGACGGCTCTTGGATGGGTCTGTGGTCATTCTTGTACATCTGCTTTCCAAATTTCATCCTAGATGTTTTCTTTCTACAGTCTCAACCTACCACGTACACCCTACCATCTCATTATCACAACTCCATGCACTCTCTTGTTTTTCTTTCCTGTTAAAATCTAACCAGCTCTCAATCATTTTTTCTCTGCGATGCTCTTACTGCTTTGATGTTGTCTTGTTTTATGAGAAATGCACTCTTCTTTCCCTGTGTTTGAATATAGCCACTAAACTGTGTTGTCTCATTCCAACTTTGTTTTTCTTTTGCTTTTCATATGACTTTCAGTGATGAGGATGACAATTTTTCTCATTTCTTTCTCTTTTCCTTTACCATCAGCATTGCATAATTCCATTTCATCCATGGATAAAATCACTACATTTTTGAAAGTCAAGATTACCAGACTATTTACTAGTACAAGTGACTACATCAGATTTTCCTTGCCACAGCGTGAACACTTGACTTGTAACTTGCATCTCTTCCTGACCAGTTTTCTTTGTGACATCTGCACTTGTAGGAATAGGATATCTCAAAAGTCAGTATAACTGCACCACAGCGTTGGGAATAGGAAGGTATCACCATGCTACCTTTGTCATTCTAAAGAACTGAGGCACAGAGAGACTAAAGCACTGCTCACTGTTACTGTTACCTGTGAATTATGCGCTTACCTACACATTTAATTCTGTTACTGCAATATTGACATTATTCAGAAAAGATGATATATCATCAGAAAGATGACTGATGCACCTGATTTGCATATAAAATTTTATCTTTTACAGAAGCCCAGCTGTGCCTTCAACATCATTGAGGGAGCCCAGAGACCTTCAGTTACAGTGTATGCTTTGAATGTAGTTCTGACCCCACAGAAAGGCTTTGAAACAACTTCAGCAGATGCTGTCGAAGTCCTATTCCCAGTTATGTCCACAGCACACCAGCACTTCTTTGCTGTGGTCTTCATTTTGAGCTGAGTTGTGCACAGCCTGTGTGAACCCAAAGAGCTTTTTTATGCTAGTTTCCAAATGTAACTATTCTGTCAGTCTAAGCAATGTGTATAAAGAGCCTTTATACTATATATACTGCACTACACTGAGAGAGGAGATACTTATTAAACATCAAATAGCTTTCATATTCAGATTCATATATTCACTTACTTGAATTTATTGGAGTAAGCTAAATTACAGTGATGGGGTACAGTATTTGGGCCACAGTGGAAACATTCTGGCAGAGTTGCTGTGAAGGCGATTTGGCATGACGTGTGTGGATATGCACAATAACTTACTCCCTGCATTTGCTAGAAAAAGTTTTTGAAGCCCATGCCTGGTCATGCAGTATGAGAAGGTTTGAAGACAGACTTCCTCTGCCACGGTGCTCTCAAATCATGCAGTGGCCACAGCACAGCACCAATCTTCCTCAAAAACAAACGCATGGCATGTTTTAGGAAATGTAGACAGAGCAGAGAATTCTGTTTACAAGAAAAATAGAAGCGTGAAACACTTAAACTACTACTTCTGCAAGGCATTATCGTGGCATTTCACAGTGTTTGGGAATGTCTTTTTTATATGGAGGTATTTATTTTTCAGCACCTTCCATGGACTTTAGTCTTTACTAGAGCTAATGTCCGTATTTCCCAGGAAGAACTAGCTGACATCAGAAAAAAAGTGAAAATCTTTATTTCTATCATAAAGGGGATTGTTTAAAATGTATTTCCTGCTCTTTGTGCCACTCCTCTTAGTTTCATCTTTTCTGCCCTTTTTGTTATACTTGTCTTTTTCACCTCTGTCTTCTCTAATTTGTTGTGTTTCCTCATCTCTTAGATTTCCTTCTCACTGAATCATAGAAATATAGGCCTGGAAAGGACCTGAAGAGGTTATGCAGTCCATCCCCTCCCCCTAGGCAGGATCAACTGTCCCTATATCATTCTTGACAGATGTTTGTCTAACCTGTTCTTAAAAACCTTCGGTGATGGAGATTCCCTGACATCCCTAGGCAACCTAGGCCACTCTCTTTAGCATTAGAAAGGTCTTCCTGATGCCTGACCCTAGCCTCCCTTACTGCAATTTAAACACATTACTTTCTTCTCCCTTCCATTAGGGCCATATTTTGCCTTTGCTGTTTGTCCAGACTCTCTGTAAAACCAGTAGCATTTCTGTTACGATACAGGGCAACTCTCTGTCAAAAGTTTGTTCTTTATTTCCAGTTAGTGGCTTTCTCTTTCCTTACCTTATGCAAAATACCTTGTTACTCTGTCATGATCACGTAACTTTCTGGATGCAGGGAACAACTAATCTCATAAGAAGACCTTAATACAGGACTCCAGTCAACCATCCCAGGTGTAAAAATATCCTACATACATAATTTAAGAACAGAATTTAGCCTTACAGACCTAATTCATTCTTCGCTTCTGCAGTTATCAATCACTACTACCTTCACTGTTGACAGTAGCATGTAAAACGATGTAAAAGAAGTAAGAATCAGGCCCTTTGCGTTTTTCAGTTTATTCTTACAAAGTATTATGCTGCACTTTATGCTTCTCATATTCATCTTATTCCTCTAGCTTTAGTGTGCGTACATATATTCCTGCCAGATACTGATCAGTGTTGCATACAGTCATCATTCTCGGCGTGTCTACTATATCCACCTACACAGAATGGTTCTGTAATTTCTGTGCCTCCTTCTGTCTTTGGATGGAAAATGCACAACAGTCATAAATATAATTCATATCATATGTACATGTCCAAAATTGGGAAAAGTCAGCTATTGCAAGTTTGAATTGATTCTGTCATCTAGAATCTAATTCATAATCTAATCGTCGCCTCTCCTTAAGGCTATTTCTGGAGTGGAAATTATAGTGGATGAAAAGAGAGAGAGTATTTTAATGCAATTTCATGACATAGATAACTATCATTGTTCTTTAAGCAGGACATTTACAGCTTAACCATCACATCTGTAAAACAGAGGGTGTGCTGAAAATTATGTAGGGAGTTAAACAAGGAATCCTCCCTCAGTCCCTGGTCAGGCCTTAAGGTGACTCTTCAGCCTCTCCAACCCCATTACTCCCTTTTCCCTCACAAGCAGTGAATTAGAAACCAACAATCTGTAAATATCCCCTTTATATTGCTATTACACCTAAGGTGACTGGGCATCCAGACTTACACTAGCCATCTCCCTTTTTGCCCAGCCAGATTTTGAGAATTTCTTACATTTGTCCAAAGATTTCTGGACGTCTGACAAGTTTCTGGGTGTCCCAGTTATTTCAAAAATACAGTTGCAAATGCATCGAGCGATACATGTGCAGAGAATCAAACATTTCCTAGACTTAAGATACTGTGAATGTGCTACACAGTGGCTGCAGCTGCACGCACACTTTGCATGCACAACTGGAGAATGCAGAATGTCCTCTCATTCTGGTGCTTCCTGGAAGCGTCAAATTTATTGTGTTACATGCTCAGCAGTTGAACCATTCAGGGACTATATGTGTAGCATGGCTGGAAAAAGTTGGACTTGCCATCTGTGTCTTACATGATCATGTATTTGTCCCTGAGAAATACTGATGGGAAATAGCATAGAATCATAAAAAATTAAGGCTGGAAGGTAAAGGTTCAAGAGATTATCCAGTTCCTTCTGCTGTTGTCAGGCGGAGTAGCTATTCCAGTATTTGTCTAACTTGCTCCTAAGCACTCTCATAGGAACTCCACAGGTTCCCCCAGCAATTTATGCCAGTGCTTCACTGCCATGTTAGACAGCTTTTCCCAGCGTTTAATTTGAATCTTACAGGTTATTGTGCCTCATTCTCTCCGCTATAAAATCTAAGACAGACTCATTCTCTCCTGTTTTCTTTAGCTTTGCCTGTATTTGAGGCAGGCATCATCCCACTCAGTCTTTGCTTCTTTAGATTAAACATGACCAGTTCGTTTCAGGTGTCTTCATAAGCCTCAGGTAACTCTCAGGCCTTCAGCCACTCTAATTCTCCTCCAGTTGGTCCAGAGATTTTCTGCAGTGAGGCGTCTAGCTGTGGACATGGTGCCTCCCCTGTGGAGTTCTTTCCAGTGCTTAGTCAAATCATAGAATCACAGAATTGTTTGGATTGGAAGGGACCTTTAAAGGTTGTCTAGTCCAACTCCCTGCGCAATGAGCAGGGACGTCTTCAACTAGATCAGGTTGCTCAGAGCCCTGCCCAGCCTGACCCTGAATGTTTCCAGGGATTGGGCATCTATGACCTTTATGGGCATCCTGTTCCAGTGTTTCAGCACCCTCATAGTAAAAAATTTCTTTCTTACATCCAATCTAAATCTACTCTCTCTTAGTTTAAAGCCACTACCCCTTGTCCTATCACTACCTGCCCTTGTAAAGAGTCCCTCTCCAGCTTCCCTGTAGGCCCCCTTTAGGTACTGGAAGGCTGCTTTAAGGTGTCTCCAGAGTCTTCTCTTCTCCAGGCTGAAGAATCCCAACTCTCTCAGCCTGTCCTCATAGGAGAGGTGCTCCAGCCCTCTGATCATCTTTGTGGCCCTCCTCTGGACCCGGTCCAACAGGTCCATGCCTTTCTTGTACTGGGGACCCCAGAGCTGGATGCAGTACTCCAGGTGGGGTCTCACAAGAGTGGAGCAGAGGGGCAGAATCACCTCCCTTGACCTTCTGGTCACACTTGTTTTGATGCAGCCCAGGATACGGTTGGCTTTCTGGGCTGCAAGTGCATATTGCTGGCTCAAGTCCAGCTTTTCATCCACCAGTACCCCCAAGTCCTTCCCTGCAGGGCTGCTGTCCATCCCTTCATCTTCTTCACATGCACTGCAGACATCGGTCCCACCCACACAAGCTTGGTATGGGAGTTGCCTTTTCTTCGCTTTTGCAGCACCACAGTGTTGCCGGTAGTATGTTCAAACTGACAAGATCATTTTGAATTCTAATCCTGTATTCCAACCTATCAAAAGTCCCTCCCAGCATTTCATCAGCATGTAAATTTAGTAAGCATATTCTCTTGTCTATCATTCAGGTCATTAAGAAAAAATTGAGTAGTGCAGACTTCTGGGAAGTGCCATCCATACACGCTCCCATTTCAACAGATAGATATCTATCCTCTTGGGTTTGTTTTCCAACTACTTTTGCATTCATTCTGCAGCTGTTTCATCTAAACTATGTTTCCCTAGGTTATAAAGAATGTCACACGAGGGAGTGTCAAGAGACTTGTAAAGTCAAACCACCTACTGCTTTTTCCCTGTCCACAAGACCAATTACCCTGTCTTAGAGGGAGATCAGATTGGTTTGACACAGTTTGTTCCTAACAATCCATGTTGTCTGTTGCTACCTTGTTTTCTTGCAGGTGCTTGCAAATTGTTTGATTATTTTCTTCAGTACTTTTCCACAGGTTGAAGTTTAGTTGACTGGACTATAATTTTACAGATATTTCTTTTTAAAGATAGCTACTACATTTGCTCCTCCATCGGTGCAGATAAGCACTAACGTCTTTAAGACTGTTCCAGATAGTACGAAAGCATCTAACTTATCTAAATACAATACTTTTCTTCCCTCGCCTAGGCTGAAATCTTCAGTTTTGCCAGATTCCCTCAAACAACAGACCCAAAGCCCAAACACCTGCCTGTTTCTGAAGGCTGCACTCTGGACTGCTTCCCTATGAGAAGATATTATAAAAGTAGATGTTCTGGGTTGGGAGCTCTCTATAGATAAAATCCAGCCCTTAGAGAAACTGTTTTAAAGATGCCCAGTGCTTGCATGAGTCTGAAATCTGGAAGCCTTTCAATCAGTGTCTCAACTATTATCCCTCTGATAAAGTGCCAGTTTTCTTTTTCAAAATGTGCTGGATCAAAAAAAAAAACTCCTTGAGATAATAAAATGTTTTTTGTTTATTGATCCCTAGGGAAGTCAGAATAGGCTAGAACTGGTCAGATAAATAATTTTCATTATTATTAAAGAGTAACTCAAAGTTTCTTGCTTCATTTTGTGTTCCATGTGGGAGGTAGAAAAAGGAGTTGTAATTTTTTCCATCTTAAACAGACCCATAACAGGAATAATGTCATTAAAATTGTTCATATGTATTCCACAGAAAAGTGTCATCTTGAATGTGATCAGATACCTTTATCTACTATGCCATACAATTTGTTGTCTACTTAGCATCAGTCATTTCTATGTGTTCTGGGAGCATATTATATATAATTTGAGTATTACTAATGAATTCAGCTCCTTTTCTGAAGTCATTTATTCAGTTAAATAACAAAAGAGAAAAACTCATACTCCTTAGAATTCAAGAAATAGATTTAAATTACTGACTTCAAGCAAGGCCAAATAGGCCTTTATCTTTCCCCCTTTCTGAGAATGCAGATAACAGCTATCACTTAAAAGTGAAGCCTTTTAGTACATTTCTGCAATCTTTTTTTGATCAATATCAAGAATCAACATAAAATAAAGGTATAATAAGTAGCAGTCACCTGAGTGTGTCAGGATTATAGTACTGTATTATTAGGCTCTGAAAGGGCCATACTGGACTACTAGAAGCCAATTCAAAACTGTAAGGTCCATTGTGTACCTTCATTCTGTAAAAAGATTGCCCTTTGAATTTGCTGGGAGTTTTATGTAAAAATCAGTACCTGAGAATGTTCCTAGTTTTCAGTCCCACGTGAAAGCTTATTATAGGCAGAAGGGATTAATGGTTCTTTCCTTTCTTCCTAGTGAACAGCCAAAGACTACACTGTTGTAAAATTTGTAAAAAAAATAATTGTAAAGCCAGGTTCTTGTAGCACAGTGTATCATTTGCATCTACCGTACTCGCTAGACTTTCTAGGTATGTCTTACGTGACACAGTCCTGCTGTGAATGAGTCTCAGAAGTTTCACTGTGTGTTTTAGGCAAGGACAATTTATTGATTGAGAAATAAGATTTCAACATTTTGGTTTGTTTGCTAGACCTAATGTTATACAACAATTTATTCCTTTCTGTAGGAAAGGGATTTTCCCCCAATTTACGTTCTTTTTCCCATTCCCACTCTTCTTGGCTCTGGTCCTGCAGTATGAAAGGACCTCTCTGAAACAATGCTGATTTATATGAGAATCCATATAGGGAATAAAAGTCTGACATCATGAGTCAGAAAACAGGTAAGGACATGTATTTATTACATCAGAATGCTGCTGGGAATGTCATAGGTCTCTTATCACCCATTTCAAACAAGTATTTAGCTTCTAGTTATATCGAGTATCTGATTAAACCGAGAAAAAATGGAAAGTCAGAATTCAAAGGAGCTCAGATTGCTCCTGCTGTACACACTGTCACCTGAACTAACTCCATGGTATTTAATGCTCCTGTGGGATTAGTTGCTCAGAAGTAGATGGGTGGGATGGTGCATTGAAAGTTTCCTATTAACTGCTTCATTTTCTAAATACCTATTTTTACATTTTAACATATAGCTCCATCAGCCCTCCCAGACGCAAGTGGGACAAGCAGCCTCACAACCCAATCTCCTGCATTTGGCTCACAGTCAAGCATCTATGTCTCAAAGCCCAGTGCGTCAGGCTTCCTCTTCTTCCTCCTCATCCTCCTCCTCTTCAGCTTTGAGTGTTGGCCAGTTAGTCAGCAGTAAGTATTCCTGCCTGGCTCTCCTTAATTCTCCCTCTGTTTATCCTCCTCACTGCTGAGTTTGCTGATCTGCTTTCCCTCCTTTTTTTTTCCATATAGTAGATTGTATATTGCTAAGTAGAGTGGAACTGCTAAGTGCTGTCATGGGTGGGGCTTAAGGTAAACATGCCTTGAGAAATTGTAATCAATGCTAAAAATTGTCATAAAAATGGTAGCAGCCATTAATTGTCTTAAGAGGGAACTTATTTTAACTAAAACGTAGTTTACGTTCTTTGGAAATGAGAAGGTTTTGGATCAGTCAATATAATGAATTACATTGCTCAGAATTTGGTGGGCAGACAGATCCTCCTACTTTTGGGTAGCCTGTTTGTTCAGTACTGTTTGTTTGCTTAGTGTAGCAAACTGTTTTACGAACCTACCACTACAAAAATCTAGAGCAAGAGACATTTCTTGCCAGGAAAAGCCTGCACAATTTAAACAAGAAAAAAACTAATGTGGGAAAGCAGAGACACGCACGCTGCGGTGAAATGACTGAGTTTCCGTGCTAGGATTGTAACAGCTGACCTCCTGAACAGCCCTTTCTTCCAGATCACACAGTTCAGCATCTTGACTGTTACCTTATCAGCATTAAATTTGGTCTTTATGTAGCAAAAACAACAGGTGAAAAGTACACATAGGAAGCAGTTTTGCACATCTGCAAAAATCTGAGCTTACTGGATGACCTTGTTCAAAGATACTCCATGTACATATTTCAAGTAAACAAACACTATAGCTCACACCGTATTGGTAATGTAAAATATATGACAGACACAAGCTTGTGGAGGGCTTGGAGAAACTGTCATACAAAGGAAGATGTGAAAAAATCTTGGTTAGATTATTTCAGAGATTGTTTACATGGGGAAGTTACTAGCAGAGCTATAGTGGTAAAATTATGCTGGTATGACTCCCAGTGTGAATGCTTTTATTCTAGAATAAAAATATCTGCATTGGTAGCTCTAAGTACATAAAATATATAGATATAATTATAGTGATATAAATATACTGCTATTGCTCTGTCAGTAAATTTTCTCATGTAGACAAGCTTGGAGGAAGAAGACAAATAGGAGGCTTCACGTTTAAAATACGTAGTCACCACTTGTCTGTGTGGGAAAACTGACTAAAATAGCTAGTGCAGAATAAAGTTACTTTACAATGGCTAGGCCAGAATAGCCTCCCTTATGGACGTCTTATTAATAAATATTCTAGAATATTTATTTTAAAAATATTCTAGAATAACTGAGAGGTATTACTCTAGAATAATTGAGGGGTACTCTACCCCACAATAGTTACCCCAGTCAATTTCTACATGTGGATAAGCACACTACGCAATAAAAGCAACTTGGAAGAGGCCCTTTTAAGTTTACAGGATAAACCCAGCAAAAGTTAGGAACTACCAGAAAAATAGTCGCTTGTTCAACTGTATGCAGTTCCTCTCAGAACATGTATTTTATGATAACAATATACTTGTGGTTAAAATCACGCAATCATGATTATTTTCTCATCCTTCTTTCAGCGCATTCCCAGTGGAATTGTTCTAGGGATGCACCCGAATTACTAATACAACAGGCAGGCTGTTGTACCAGGGTTTGTTTCCCACCTGATTCACTAAACCGTTCCCCAGTTTGTGTAACATTTGAGCTAGGGAGCTGCAGAAGGGTGAAGGATGGTCTTCAGGCGGTAGAGGGCTGAGGAGCTGAAGCTTTCTGTCTGCCATGTAATTCCAGTGCAATGGCAGACAAGTCACTTAAAACACATTTTTCACAAGTGCTCCCTCAATATCCAGCTTGAGACTCTGGACTTTAATTTACAGAAGAACCTGGTACTCACAGTTACAATTTTAAGTGCACTTTCACTGTGGAACTGTGTAAAGAACCATTTAAAGACACAGTCTAAAAAATCATCTCCTACTTGACCGAGACTGGGTACCCAAAATGCTTTTTCCTTTGATATCTGTCCACTTCTCTATGAATGAGAAGGGGAAGACCCTCATCTTGTAGAAACACAAGAAAATAAATTAAGATCTAAAAAAACAGAATAGCTCAAGAGGAAATGAATAAGTATGTCTTTGGTGAAGAGCTTTAATAGAGGTCTGGGGCCACACACTGAACAAGTGAAAAGGCAATACATCAATCAGTTCTTCTGTAATGAAGCACAGTACATCCTGTGCACTGGATGAGCAGGGGTCTGGGGAGAAGGAATTGGTAATCCGGGGCTACACTGCATTGTGGGCTACTGTTAACTCCAGCATTTTATACCTTCTGAGTGGTCTTTTAGCTTCATTTTTGCTTGAATAAATTTCAAGGTTGTTACAAATGCAGAATAGTAATGTCAGTCCATCATATCGTGAGATAATGTTTATACTCACAGTTGGAAGTAGGAGATCCTGTCAGTTGAATGGATGGAGAAGCTGATATGTTATCATCTTGTTGGTCCTGCTCTAAAAGGAATAAGACGCATGCTATGCTCATGGATTTGGCTGAGAGCAGAGGAGTATGAGGCACAGGAATATCAGTTTGGGGAAGAGGGGGAGATACACTAATGAACATAGACTTTCTACTCATTCTTCTCAGGCTTGACTCCTTCCACCAGTTGTCCTGTTCCAGTCCCATTACTTCCTCACACCATTCTCCACACAATCTGCACTCCCTTTGCCTCTGTGCTTCTTTTCCTCTTGCCTTCTCCCTGCAGTCCTTTCCTTGCAGTCCATCATTCCTCAACTCCTCTTCCCATTGCAGTTCCCCTCCAGCTCCCCATCACTCTCCCCAGACCGTATCTGTGTCCCTTTTACTAGTCTTTTTATTAGGTGGTTTCTGTCCTCCTCCACCTTGTTTTATCACTATAGTGCCACCTCTTTTTCCCTGTTTTCTTTTCTCCACCACAGTGATTACTACTCTCTTCAGTTAGGCCCTCTCTCCCTCCACTCCAAACTCAAATTCTAGCTCCTTAGTAGTCTTCAGAGGTTTTTTTCTCTTCCATCATTTCTTTTTCTTCAGACCCAAGGTTAATTTTTGCCCCCCCTGCATCCAAATCATGCAGATGCCACTCCCACCCTCCCCAGAAGCCATCAGAGGACTGTGCAAAATGATGAAGAACAGAGGCGAGTCAGTCTCTCTGTCTACTGCTGTCCTGGCCCAAAGCAGACCAGAGCCACAACCATAGGAGGGGAGGTTCTTCTCCATCTACTTCACTTTAGGCTCAAGCATCCACAGTACAGAGCAAACCTTAAAGAAAACTCCGCACAGAGTCTAGCAAATCTCTGCTGAGTAGATAGGAACTTCGGAGGTTCACCTGCTTGGACCTTCTGGAGTCAGATTTTTACTTGGGTGGCAAGAAGCCCATTATTGACATAACAACAATTTCCCTGACACCTATCAAGGCCATGCTTCAAGTTGTAGGGAAACTGAAACTTTTTAAAGAAAAGAGGTTATTACAATTTTTTTAACCTGGGCAGAATGTTTTATTCGCTTCATTCTCAGAGGTAGTTGACCTGAAATTTGTCTTATAATTGCAAATGCCAGGCAAATTTAGCCATAGTCAGTACCCTACCTAATATAATGAGTGGCACAGAGAAGATAGTTGAGGTGCTTCTCTTGTGCTCAGAAAAGAAGAAAGCTCAATTACATCAAGCGGGGAACTCAGAGCAGACGCCCCAGAGTCGAGTACCTTGGTAGAGATTTGCTATATTCTACAAATTGTTGCCAGAGTAAAGTTCATGTAAAATTAGGCATATTCAGCTACTTTATTCTATTAATCGAATTGCTTAGAGCAACATCAGTAAATAATTATTTTGGGCAAGGTTCTGCACACTTAGTGTAAAGAGAGTAACTCTATAAGAGGCTGCCTCACATCAGTGAAATTACTAAAGTACTATGAGAAAGGGATCAGAATTCGGCATTAATAACTTTAGTGTTCTATGTTTCTTGGTTTTATTCCTTTTACTTTTCATTCCAGTCATGTTTTATGATTTTAAATTTTTTCTTTAACATGTTTCCTAATTTTCTTCCTTCTTTACTGTATTTCCCTTTATATTTTTATTTCCTGCCCTTTCTTTCCCCCCTGGATTTGTTCTTCATAGCTTCTCCCTTTTATCTCATCCTCACCCTTTCATCCCTCACCAGCAACAAGTGCTAGTTCTTCTAAAGACCAAAAATGATGGTTGTTTCCAAAGAAGGGGCATTTAAAAAGAAGCTCTGCCTAAGCAAGGACTGCAAGATTCATCTCTACTCTTCCTGTCCTTTCTGTATGATTTCTTCATATTGTCTCATCCTGTCTCTGTTCTCTTTTCTCTTCTTTGTTTTCTCTTCATTCAATTCTACGTCATTATTCCTCCTTTTTTCCATTTAATTTTTCTCTTCTCAGATGCATCCCTCTTCTCATTTCTTTAACTTTTCCACCATATGTTTTCTTTGTGGAAATCACTGGTTTCCCCTCATGCTCTGAGACTTCTGTCTCCATGAAGTTCCTTCCTTTCTTCTAAATTCATTTACAATTAAAATGCCTCCCACAAACAAATTATTATTCTTTCTTTCCCCTGAGCTCCAGTCCATTTTCCATTAACAATGTTTTGTCCTGCCTCTCTTATCCAATTTACTTCCCATTGGACTTCCTCTGCCAGCTATTTCTCCTCCTGTCTGACTGGGGAAATCATCCCCTGAAATCCCTCCCGTGGTAGAACTCTGCGCAGCAGAAATTTACTTTCTCCTTCAGGGTACACTGATTTCCCTGAAGCAACTCTTTCCCCTGACTATTAAAATCACAGCAAATTTGTACTCACCAATAAACTCATGCAGGATTTTCAGAAGAATTCAAAAGTGGGAGTAGTATTCTGTTGAATAGGAAAAAGGGGGTTTCAGTGCAAAAGGAGAGCCTGTGGATATTATTTCTTTCACTGTGCTCGCCCACCTTCACCATCCACCAGGATATCTGGGGGAATTTTAGCTGAGTTCCTTTTTGTTAGGGGATATGTACACGCACAAACCAAAATGGTCCCAGACAACTCTCTTGCCTTTCTCCAGCAAGTTTCTCCAATAGTTTCACAGACACAACAGCCATTGTTTTGTCAAGCCATAATGTACACTGGGAGTCTTTAAATGCTGTTACTGTAGATCCCAACCACTCAATAAGATGGGTATTCTTTATTTTCCTGTTGGAACTGTGCTGCCTTCTTTAGGATATCCACTTAATTTAAAAAGCACCAGTTTATTTACAGTCTTCAATAAGCTACTCTTCCTAAAATTTGAAGTACACTGTACACTTAACTGTTCCGAGAGCTCAGAACTTACTAAAATAAAGTCCATTATCTATTTTTATATGTTTATGTATGTGTATGTATTAGTCCACAGAGTCCAAGACTATGTATTGATGGCATTTTAATGGCAATAGAGTAAAACAGAACGGTGTTGTTATATGATGATGTCAATAGAGTGGTCTTTGTAGTACTCTTTGAGTTTTATGGAGCTGATGGAAATCAAGGGACTGCTTCTATGGATTTCAGATGGCTTTGAATCACACCTGAAGTAGAAGTAGTTCTGATTTGATACAAACACTATTTTCCCTAGAGTTCAGGAATAAAAGGCTTCAGTGTTTTGGTCCACCTCTCTTCGTACTTTCCTCCTCCTAAAGATGCTATGTAAGAACAGAGCCTCTTTCTCAACAGATACTCCGCCATATATTACAATCTACTCCCATATTCCTGAAGTGCATCACAGGGTTTTTTTCTCATCTCAAGGAGAGCTCAGCCTAATTATTCCCTTGCCCAAGCCCCCCCGAGCAGGAAGGGACTTCCCATGATGCTCACTGTTGCAAGTGTGCCATACCAGAAGAATCCAGCAGAACTTAGCAGAATTTCTCTATAATCATGTGCAAGCAAATAACCCCTTAGCTTTCTTATCTCCCTTTTTATTCCTAATAGGAGTTGGGGACATTCACAGGTGCCAGTTGCCATAGCGTTTGCTACTTGGAAAGTTCTTTGGGAATACCTGGGTTGTCCTTTGTCACATCCCTAATAGCCTTAGTCAGACGCCTTAAAGTGAAGGAAGGAAAGAGGTGAGGAAGGTCACCATCTTAGTGCACTTTACTCAAGGGAATCTTTGAGGCCATTATCATTTATGACATTTTGTACATTTATCAGTTGTTCCTCAGAGACCCAAAGGGCAGATAAGCATCCAGCTCCATTCTCTGTCTCTGAAAATCAGAACTGGTATGCTAGATAGACTGTATATGGGGTAAGTAGGAAAATTTCACACCTCTAAAGGCAATTACTTCACAAACCTGAGTGGCCCCTGTCGTAGCGCCAACTACTTAAAACCAAATAATATGCACCCTAGCTTTGTACTGAATGAGTGCGTGCATGTGTGCGCAGGTGAGGTCAAGCATAGTGCTGACAACAGGAGGGACGATTCTCACTATGGAGCATTGTCAAAACTAGGTTCAGCCTATGTACATGTTTCCCTGCATGCATCGTTCATGGGGTCCCTGGTTGCATACACGAGTATTTTTAAATACTATTGCTATGTGTGCTTTTACACTCAAGTTGCGAATCAATATAGGCTAAATTTATATAGCAGAAAAACCTCTTCCCTCTGTTTATTATTGGACTGAAAGATTTTTATAGGACATTTCCATCATAAGAGAGGTTTACATCAGGTTTATAAACTCCTGAAAATAAAAGCTTTGTTACTGTAATGCTGACAAGTCCTTAGCTATAGCAACACTAGCAGGATGGACTCTCATAGAGGGTTCAGAATAGTAATGTAGTCTAGCACCGTCCTTGGACAACTGCTTGCATTTACAGAAATTGATGGGTTATTGTGCCGCAAACTTTTCACCTAAGAAGCCTGAGGAATGAGGTGAAGAACAATAGAGATATCTCACTGGGAGAATGGCTTCACTACACGCAGGATTGCACAACACTTTGAAATCTTCCACCATCCCAGTCCCATGCTGTCTCTGACTTGGCAAACGCTTTCATTTAGCCAGGGATCAGTAGCTTGGGAAGAAAAAAAGTTCCATTCTCCAGCTGTTGTGTCATTTCCCTTGATAAGTCCTAAATTGACCGAGTTATCCAACACCAAAGGAGCTTTCCTGTGGTAGACATGCTTTATTATGTGCCCTTTCAGGGACAAAGGCTTCTGTGTCAGTAAGCTGCTATGGAGAGGAAGGACAGATTTATTCTCACAGCATCAGAAGCATTATCTTCTGAGGGGCTAATGTAAAAGTAAAAAATTGTGCAGCATTACCATCTGAAATCTAATGGCTGATGTTGCCGCTCCTTGGTTATCACCCTGATGGGAGGCAGAATGAAAAGCTTGAAAGGCTGCTTCTCAGAAGGGCATATTTTAAAAGATTATTTTTAAATTAAGGAGTTTTTAAAGGCAGAATTTTGTTTGGACTTGTTCATTTGCTGGGTTATTTTGGACATTTGGCTGGAAGGTTGAGTTAGGTATTGTGCCAAAGGGAAGGAAGGTTTGCGAATCTCCTTATTAGGCATTAATTTTAGATAGAGCAGAAAGTCTTTTGATTTCAAGTTAAAAACCCAAGCAGTTTGTACATAAATTTAGCCCTCCCCACAGACTGCACATAAATATATTAACACCAGCCTTCCTTCTCTATGTGATGAGAAGGGGAAATGAGAACATGACTTGTCAACCTGGGGGACGTTTTGCAAGGCACAAATGGCAGTGAGGAGCCCAGGCACCACCTTGCTCAGAGGTGGAAACACTGCAGCCTAGTTAGCATTTTAGGTTTCTGAACATGCTTCCTAACACGCCTGACAAGGCGAGCCTGTTTCTGTTTGGGGAAGAAGAGAAAGGGATATGTGTTAAAAAAACCCAAACATGAACGTCTTGACGATGAAAGCTGGTGTAAGCCTAGCCCACTCGTATGTGACGTGAAGAACTGACATGATTAAAAAAATATTTCAACAGATCCTCAGACAGCCACTGGAGAGGTGGATGGGGTGAATCTAGAAGAAATCCGAGAATTTGCCAAAGCTTTTAAAATCCGGCGCCTGTCCCTTGGCCTGACACAGACTCAAGTTGGCCAAGCCCTAAGCGCCACCGAAGGCCCAGCCTATAGCCAGTCTGCCATCTGCAGGTAACAAGTTACATCATAAACTCTCCTCTTCTCTCTGTGTTCTTAATAATTATTCAGCTTATTGCGAAGAGCATGCTTGCGTTTGTCTCAATGTCTTTCGAATGTATTATTTAATCTGGGACTTAAATTAGCCAATAATATTGGTATCTGGCAGATAAAATGTTCTTATTGTGTACCCCTAAAGTAACTTCAGTCCTTTTTTTCCCCCCTCCTTTTTTAAACAAGGGGGAAACAATATTCTTGGCATTGAGACTTAATTCAGTAGATGAGCTGGAGACCCTGCTGATGCTGGATAAGCACCAGCTGACCCTCTTCATACTGTGCCATTTTCTACAGATAGGGTTACTGAACAAATATTTCATGGCTGCATCCCTGCTAAGTTAAAACCTGTATTACTGTGGTTAGCACTTCACATATAGGATGTTAATGATGATTTACCTAGGCAACACAGAAGGGAGAAAATTATCCTTCCTGCTATCTTGCAAACCGGCAGCTATTCATCTTTTATCACCCAAATGTTTACTAAAAAAACCAAACAGACAACCCATGTATGCAAAGCACAAGTAGAAATCTGCCCTAATCATAAGAAATGATAATACAGTCTTGACAGAGTTAAAGTAGTTAGAAGTGAACAGCGTATATGCATGTATGTGTGTTACAGTAATCCCATGTTTATGCATGAGGTAACAAACACACTTAGGTAACAGCTTTTTCCTCTTGGGCAATGCCTTATAGTCCTCCTCCATCAGTGAAAGCCAAGAAACCAACTCTAAGCTCATTTAAGTGGATTTTGTTCTTGGTGATCCATGAAATGCTCTGTCTTTTTATCTGCTCTTTATACTTTTAATGTATTCCCCATAGAACGGAAGTGTACTTTTCCTGCAGTTTAAGACTAAGGTTATAAATAACATCAGTATGGGGTAGTGAGCTTGCAGCTCACATTTTGCTCAATGATTTTCCATAAAACCCATTGATTGTTGTTAAATACAAAAAGCTCCATAGGATCCTCTCACTTGTATGGTCTCCCCTACTGTTTTTTCTTATAAGATACCTCCCTGTAGAAAATAACCTTTATTCAGTCTATACAAGGATACTACTGCTGGGAAATTTGTTTCAAGACTTGTATATTGTTATACCAAACAACATGTACTGCAGTATCAACACTAACAAGCAATGCCAATGATATGAATGCTATTGCTCCCTGTTGCTAAGGATTAATTTTTTTATTTTTTTTTCTTCCCTGTGGTCAATTGGTAAAGAATGCCTAAAACAGGTAGAATTTTTAGCAATTGCCAATTTGTTGTAGCCTTAAGTTACTGTTTAACATACTATACTTTAAAGTGATAAATTGCAGTTTCCTTTGCTTTTGTCTAGTTTGCTGTCTCCTCATTTCCTCCATCTACCTCACACCTGAGAAAACCACTGGGGATGGTTTGAATTTTACTAAGAGAAAGGGTTCTCCACTAACCGATTATCATGAAAACCCAAATAAAGATGAAGTTGGAGCACAGACACGGCTAACAAAAGCCCAGAATGAGGAGACCTTTTACAGATGGCTCCTTAGGGGGACATATTGCTCAGAACATGAGGACTGGGTGCAGAAGCTGGTCCCAAATACTTGGGACCCAAGGTTATGGAGGGTTTTTATTTCCTCTGACACCTTCCCCCCCCAGTCCCTCCCCAATGGATATCACTTTGGGGTGTAATAACCTGCTGTGACTGTGCATTCTTTGTTAAACACCAAGACAAGCTACTTCAGTGGCAGTATGCTGTTCCTCAGAAATAGTAGGTTCAACTTTTCTTTTCATGGTAAGAAAGGAGTTTCAGCATGAACTCCAGGGAAATGGAAAGGACAATAAGGTAAGCAAGTTGAATGACCAACTCGGAGACAGAAGTAGAGCTTCCCAGTGCCCTGTGCAGCTTACATCAGCAATATACCACCTTGCTGATGCGTTCTATGTGTAAATAATGGCATTTTCTTAACTCGTCACAATGTGTTCCAAAACATACACTTCAGCCTGAAATACCACTGCCACCAAGGAAGGACACCTTGCAGTCAATGCTACACTAGGATCCCAGGCATCAGTAACAAATTATTTGGAGTGTTATTATCTGAAATTATTACTTGTCTTATTCTTTGTTTGTGAGAAATGCTTTGTTTCTTGCTGGAATATTTTCTGCAGCCACCACATGCTGAATAGAGACACTAAAAATTGCCAACTTCAGGCATCGAGTTGCTTTGCACAAAGGCATTGATTCAGTCGGTCTCGTCTCCAGAGCATGACGTGATTAGCGGCGGCGGCGGTGCTTCAGCACCGGACAGGCTGGAGAGTGCAGCAGCACCGCGCAATAATTGTTGCCTTTCCGCAACGTTAAATAGCGCAGTGTGCGGGGTGGACGTAGACAAAGTGGGGAAATACAAATGGGTGGCATCAGAGGACTTGGGTCAAGACTTTTTTTAATGTGTAGCAAGAGAGGATGAACTCGGTAAATGAAAGAAACAAGTACTTATAAGACTTGAAATGTGAACTCAGCTCTTCAGCTTGTTTTTGAAAAGATTAAAGCTTTGTGTGGCTGCTTTTCCAGATGTTTTATAATACTTGTAAAATCTGGTTTGGCAAAAGACTTTTGATGGCAAAATGATATATAGAAGACCTCATTTACAGGAAATGATATCATTCTGGTACAGTTTGCAGAGATCCCACAATAAACCCAGCTTGGTGCCACAGCATATTAGTAGACTTTTATGCTGGGTTTCATCTGGAAAACATGAGTCTGTCTTTGCACATTGTGGGGGCAGTCAAGATAATTGTAAAGTGTCCAGCTGTTTCAGCTGTAGCTATGGGAATCTTTCTCCGACCCAGAAAAGGGATATAGTGTTAACTTGCAAACAGTGAAAATTGCTGAAAAATGAAAGGAAAGGAAACCTGACATTCAGAGGCGAGTAACTGCCATTGGTTTGTATTATTAAAGCTGTGGTGTTTGGACAACATGGGATGGGAGGGGAAACAAAAGGATTAATCACAAAGACAAGACGATAAAGAGCAATTGCCTTTGATGTCATTTCCTGTAATTAGACTTAGCCTTAAGGGTTTTGAAGATTGTCAGAAATACAAAAACGTGACTCATAACCTGTATTACTTAGTGCACTTAGAATTTTGTTGTAGTGATCGTTTTATGTTAGCTTAAATATCTAGCTATATATATATTTATAGATATACCTATCTGATAGTTTTCGTAATCCATTGTAAATTACCTCTGCCAGTCAATTAGTCAGGCAGGCAGGAAGTCCCACCCTGGCAGAGCATCAGTGTAAGACTCTTCTTTCTCAATTTTCCCTCAGACACACCATCCTGAGAAGCCACTTTTTCCTACCACAGGAAGCCCAAGAGAACACTATAGCTAGCAGTCTGACAGCCAAACTGAACCCTGGCCTTTTGTATCCTGCCAGGTTTGAAAAGCTGGACATCACCCCTAAAAGTGCCCAGAAGATAAAGCCGGTGCTTGAGCGGTGGATGGCTGAGGCTGAGGCCCGCCATCGAGCAGGTATGCAGAACCTTACCGAGTTTATTGGAAGCGAACCATCCAAAAAGCGCAAGAGGCGTACCTCATTCACGCCACAAGCCCTTGAGATCTTGAATGCCCACTTTGAGAAGAACACGCACCCCTCTGGGCAAGAAATGACAGAGATTGCAGAGAAACTGAACTATGACCGGGAAGTAGTTAGAGTTTGGTTCTGCAATAAGAGGCAAGCACTGAAGAACACAATTAAGCGTTTGAAACAACATGAGCCTGCGACGGCAGTTCCTATGGAGCCTTTAACAGACTCTCTGGAAGAAAACTCCTAAAAACAAAACAAAACAAAATCACACACAAAAAAACCCTGCACCAACAGAAACGTAACCTTTTGAACTCTGTGAAAATACCTGTTCATCACCCTTGTAAGTAAAAGACTGAGAAAACTACAAGAAGGACAGAACAGTTTATAAATGTCCATGGGTTTTCCTATTTAAAAAACTAAATGAAAAAATACACAACACTTTGTGGGTGTGTGTGTCGTAGAATTAGTTCCCAAAAATAAAGAAAAAGCCAGTTTTTTTAAATGGACTTAAAGTAAACCAAATAACTGCTTACTTTTTTTTTTCTGTATATTATGAAAATGTGAACACATTTTAAGGAAAAACAAAACAAAAAATAAAAAAAAAGAAAAAAAAAAAACTTTTATCTGTTTAAAAGAGAATACAAGCCTGCCACCTGGAGGAGTGATTGTAGCCTTTCAGGTATCAAGTGCTGATTCACTATGAAAACTACTAACCAAAGTCAGAAACATGGCATTGCAAACTAGATTGTTAGTCTACTCTTTTATGAGTGTAAAATTGTGTTACGAATTTTTACATTTGTATTTTGCAAAGAGGAAAACAACAGGATTAATTTCTCTCATCCTTGTTCACACCCCCCCGCAGGTGTGTACAAACAGGTGTTAAAGCCATTCCATAGCGGTCACCTCCTTTTCTTTCTTTTAGTCAACAGTTTTGCAATCTCCAAGTGTTTGGGTGCCAAAAATAGCTCGGGGTTTGGTTTTTTTTGTGATTTGTGAGGTTTGGTATTTCTCCTCTAAGGGTGTATGTCTTGGTTTGCATTTCCCTTTTCTTCCCCCCCACCCCCCGTTTTTTTTTCTTTCGCTGCTTCTTGCCTTCCACCTCATTCTCCCCCCGCCCTTTCCCTAAACCCACATAACCCAGTACTGTTTGCAGATTTTTAAAAAGAAAAGTGAAATCTGAACACTTTTATATTGATATGCTGAAATGCAGTAGAGGACAAAGGAGGATTAGGATTATGTCTCATGAACTGTCAACCCATGCTGAACATTGTGCTTATTGTCGACTGTGCAGCTTGGGATTTCTCTGTCCTTTGGCCATGAACCTGGAGAGGTTACCAAAACTCATTTTGTAGTACAAATACAAACTGCACACTTGGTTCAGTACTGCATCTATATTATGGTTCTGTTTGAAGCAATTTCTCTCCAAAGTCTGCTAGCCAAAGAAATTTCTTGAGATTCTGATGAAAACAAATGGACAGGCCGAGAAGCGATGAGGATGTTCTGATCGTTACGTCACTGTGGACTATTTCAATGGTAGTGCTTTGTTCCTTCTGCCTTGTTTTAATGCCATCCCAATATTGATGCTTGCCCTGTTGACCTCTTCAGTAGGAGGATGTGTTTCTGCAGGTGTGTGCTGTGACCACTGGCTAGACTAAGCAATGAGGATATCGGGAAATCCATTGAATATCCTTTGGGAATAGTAAGGTGGGTCACCTGCAATATGTTTCAGGTGAATTGATTTTTCTTTAATGACAACTTATCTCTGTGGCTTACTTTTTGATTGGACAAGCATCTTCTAAAATACTATGGTCACTGGACCTATGGGTATACCAAGGCTCAGAGGGAGAGAAAGGTGTTGCACGTTCTTAATGGGATGTGGTCTGACCCATGAAAGTCACTTGCAATTTTCATCTTCTGCTGAGTTCTGTTCCAGCCTTTGGGGTTCAGTCCACTATTAGGGTAGAAGCTTCATCTTCATCAGCACTTTCTGGACGATAACATTGGAGATATGGTTCAGCTTACTGTAGAGGTGGTAGAGTAAAATTCTGCTGGTATAACTCCTGATTTCATTCACTGACCTCAGGATGATTGTACTGGATTTTTGCTGGTCTACCCAGGACTTTGAAGGAGGTTCCCGAGGTGCTGGAGTCTTCAAATAACACTTCTTTTACAGAGTTTTCAAGAACTCAAGACTATATCCAAAACTTAGTGAAAGAAAGGGACCTCTGTTGATTTCACTGGGCTTTGAATTGGGTCTTCACTATTTCATGGGATTTGCCTTGTAGAATGGGGTATTTGCTGCATGGCTGGTGGAGTATTGAGGCTTCAGAAACCATCATCTCTGCCAGAAACTGCCTCTAAATGTGAGCACTCTCAAAGGTCAGCGTTGGAGAGCACTGAGGATCCAGTACTTGTGCTGGGGTCATGTCTGGCAAATGCATTTTAGGCTTTAAGTTTCAGCAGGGTATGTTTAAGGATATTTTCAGTATTGCTTTTATGAGGAGGAGAGTGAGAATTGTTATTGACTCTTTTCTGACTGCTGATGTATAAATATCTGCCAGGGGAAAAAACACCTCAGTAACCACAGGCAAATTGTTGAGGGACAAAAGAGATGCTTTACCCAAGCTGAGCCTGTGAAGTAAAGAGAGTCTCACAGCAACATCTGCCCCTCTGGGTTTTCTTTTTCCCTCTCTATCCATAGATACCTACATCCACAGATATATCTATGTTATCTATACCAAACAGCCCTAAACTTGGGGCCACAATTCAATTTAGGTAACGATCAGGAGACCACCCAGAAGCCAACAGGGAAGAACAGATCATATTTGGAAATGGACACTCCTGAAGTCCTACCCATATCTCCAGTACGCTGCTAATTGTCCAGTCATTAATGCCACGTACACGATTACCTGTTCATCCACCCTTGAGACTGTACACCACCCCCACCACCCCCACCCCCATCATCAACAGCCTGGGAACAAAACCATCAACCATTCTTTGCCTAAAACCTAAATTTCCAATTCTCCCAGGGACTGCTCTAAATTTTGTGAAGAAAAATCCCCTAAGAAGAAGTTAACTAAACAGTGTATGAAACATACTAAATGTTTAAAAATATGCTGGCAGCAGTTATATAAGCTCTTTGCTGTTCCAAAGTACATATCGGAAGGATATAACTAGGACAGTGAAAATGTAAAATAAATATAAATCGCCAGCTTGGAAGAAAAATGATGTTCATCCCACAGTCTTAAAACCATTCATGTGCAGTGATTTTTTTTACAGTTTTCTAATTTTGTATTATGTTTTGTAAATTATTTATAAAGTGTTGTAATGCTTCTTATATTAATTTTTTTATAAACAAATTTTTGCTATGAGGCATAAATGGTGCCTGAACAGATTCTTAGGAAGATAAATTACGTGTGAGTCATACATCTTTGGGGGGCCATAAATATTTTGTTTTATTTTGTTACTGGCAACATTTCTGGTTTCCATTTGTAAACAATTTTCATGTATTGATTACATTTGAATACCTTTTAATTTTGCATGTGACTAAAAGATAGATTGCTACCAGCAAATGAAAAAAAAGTCTCTTCAGTCATATGTGATGGTTTAATGGTTTTCCAGTTCATTGATCATTGAATTTTGTTAAAAATATATATATAAAAAAATTATTATTTGAATAATGAAGCGAGGGTTCACTTACTATTCTGATTTTGTGTTTTTATGTTTTTAACTAAAAAAACTATTTTGGAAAGTTGAAGAAATCAAATGCATTCAAATGGTTCCAGTTTCTTTACGTTACTACTGAAAAAAAAAAAAAAAAGAAAAAAGAACAAGAAAGCAAAAAGGAGCTAGGAAGGAACAAGTAGAGGCGTATCAAAGAACTCAAGCTATAACCAAAAAGAAATATGTAAAATGCCTTTGCTCGTCTTCTCAATGCTGGACCAAAGCTCAATGTATGTAGGTATATGCACATTGTATAGATATGGCTAAATGTTGCTGACAATCTCGCAATACTAAACTGTTACTATTAAAAAAAAAAAGAAATACAAAAATAAAACTGTTCAGTGTTTTACCTCAGCACTCTACTTGTACCCAGTTATTGACCAACATTCAAATAAGAAGATAAAGAGAGGAAATTGATTTCTATGTCAATGTTTGACTGTAAAATCTGTTTGGAAAACATTTTGTAATGAGCTTTTTGTCATGTGATTTGCTTGTTTCCAGTTTGAGATTATGTGGGGCACATTTGTTTATTTGTTAAAAAGTGATATTAATTATTATTATTATTACTATTATTATTATTATTATTTTTGTCCTATGTGCTATAATCTACAGAATGGTCACCAGGGTCACTTACGAAGCACTGCAAAGAGATCTGTTTTTCCATGCATGGAGCATGCAGCAGGAAAGATGGCAGTACAAAATGGACTATATTGTGTTGTTAAAAAATACAAATAATTACAAAAGGAGTTGATGTGGTGGACTTGTGACCAAGAAACCAAACTGGATATTTAAAAGCTCCTTACTACTCTGACTTTGAAACCAAAGCTGATTTATCTGCACAGGTTGCTTAACATGAAAAAAAAAAAAAAAAAGACAAAAAAAAAAAACCTGACAAAAACTGTACTTAATCTAGAGCAATATCTGTATGGTCAGTAAAGCTGCACTTTGTGTATTTCTTAACAGCTTCAGATCTGTCACTTTTAATTTGTACCATAAAAAATAAAGAATTGTTTGACATGAAAAATAAGCTCCTTTCATGTGTTTGTCTTAAATCTCATGCATTATTCACATGATCAGAGCTCATGTAATTTCACATCAGTTCAATACAAAAATAGTTAAATGCTTGAAAGAAAGGAAGAAAGAAAACCTTTTTTGCACTGTGGAGCATCACTTTATGTGCAAAACTAAATGCTGTTTCTGTACCCAGAGCAGGCATCTATATTGGTGATGTCTTATTTTCTCTACAGATATGCAGAGTAGAGGATCTGCCTCGAGAATATCGTGGAAATCACTCAGGTGAGTGTGTATTATCCCCCAGGCCAAGTGGAGCAAAGCACAGATGGACATGAAGGCCAGAAATGGTGAATCTCACGGTGCTCCCACAGCTCCCAGAACAAAGCCCCGGTAAGTGATGGAAGGGGAGTGTGGTAGCGAGCTTGGGTCAGCTTTTCAAATAATTTCTGTTGCATTTTTGTAGAGCTCGTGACGTTCTTTCCTCATTTATTTCTGCAATTACGGTGTTAGGTAGCAGAAATGCCTGTTTTTCAGGCCATTTGCATTGAGTCATAGTGAATTCTGTCTAAACACATGACTCTGAAAAATCAACACATTTTGAGAAAAGAATTAGTTGTATTATAAAGTTTTTTTGGAAAAAACAGCCTAGGAAAAAAGGTTTGACAATACTAGAACGTTGTGTTTGAGACTTGGGAACAAAACTTTAGCAAAGTCTTTTTCTTTTGATTTTGTTAAATACTGTTTTACATTTCCAATATCACATGTTAAATAATCAAAAATGAAAATAGCTATTTGCACAGAAAATACAGGGAGTACCTGGGATAATTATTTATCTTGATTTTTCCAGATTGGAATTTCCCTTTTCCATGCATTTGTTACTGCATTTTATAGGATACATAAGAAAGATAGGTAACTTTGTGGTAGATGTGATGATCCAGGCACCATAAGCAGGGCCAAGATGATAGAGGTATAGCCTTTTGTTAGGCCAGTTAGTTAGTATATGTGGAAAAAGTAGATAAGCTTTTAAGTGCCCAAATCCTCCTTTGGTCTGAAACAAAAGCAGCTGAATCCAAAGGTAAACAGAAGCTGAGAATGAAGAGAAATAAGACACTGGGGTACCACAATGATTTGAAGTTGTATCTTGGCTCTCCCTACACTGCTATTTCTTTGTATCATGGGCTAAACCATCCTCTACCTGCTTCGTTTCAAAAGGAGTTACTGCAGGTACTCCATACACCACCTACACACAGTGCCAACACCATTAATCCCCTTGGAACTGAGTAGTCTTTGTATCTACCCAGTAGTAAATACCTGCTCCACAGCATACCTCTTACGGTATGGATAAGGACAGCCTAGCATACTACAGACCTATGGGGGGTATCAAATTTACACCAGCTCCTCCAGGCATCATGTCTCCACAGGGTGATCTAACAGTCGTAGGTCAAAACCCACGTAATTCATATACTTAATGATACAAGGATATGGAGAATGATCTTTTGTGCTTTCATATCAGCTACTAAAATCTGAACACGTATCTTTTCATTCAATAGTGATAAAGCAACAAGCAAACAGTGGTTGGAGGCTTTTTTTCCCAACCCTATTAAAAATGCAAAATTTTGGATCATACTATAGGTATTTTAGCTGCCTCATAGGCACGTGACCCTACCTAGCCATTGCTTAAATAACTTGGATCTATTTTGTCACAAGAAATGGTGACTTTGCAAATTAAATCAATCATGTTCCTCTTAATCACTGAAAGCTCAAAATAGATCCTACCTTCAAGCCACTGAAAGCTGACTATAAGCCTTTGCACCCCTCACTGACTGCTTAAAAATGCAATTTCTAGAGGTTGGCTATGACAGTACTTCAAACCTCCCTAAGTGCATCATTAAGGACAAAGAGCTTTAGAAGCACAACTCTTTCCATGGTCTCTCTTTTGTACTTCTTGTAAAAAACAACGTATTTGCAATATTCTTGATAAACAACAAACACTCTGCCCTGCCCTTCCTTTAAGATGGAAGGAAAGCTGGCACTAAGATGAGAGAACTACACAGGGAAGACATGGTTTTATATGGCGTATTCCTCTGTGCAGCTGCTATACGATCAGTCACAATCTAAATCTATAGCTGGGAGAAAAACTTGGAGTATTAGCTGGGCTTTGGTAAGCAAAGATTCTCTTCTACTGACTTAAAACTTCAATTAAACAAGCACTCAGGAAGCAAAACAGACTTACCAAGAGGGAAGGTTCTCTTGGGGTTTGGTTTTTAATCTGAGAATTCAGATTTAATATGAATTACTCCCATGTGAGATCGTGATGTTCTTAAAAATAATTGAGAATTAAAGAGTGGAAAAGGTTTTTTCCCTTTCCCTCTCCCTCTGCTCTAGACTTGGAGGTTTGTTTTTTCCCTTGTCCACAGTCTTGTACTGTTTTTTGCCACACTACGGACAACAGTGGTTGGGACTGAGCAGAGAGTCACCAGGTAGTTCACCAACAGTGACCATAGTTTTTAATCCAGACCCCAGTTGCCCTGATTCCTTCTGAGATGCCAGCAATGTCCTTGTCTGATCCACCAAGGCAGCTGCCGGGAGCACATATAGCAGTTCACGTAATAATGAGTCTTTCATTTAATTGTGTTCATGAGGATACTGAACTACTTGCGTCATTGCATGATCACTGAGTTCATGTCTAAACACTTAGACGTGTGTACGTGTGATCACATGTACACTCAGTGTGGGTGGGTCTTGGGTCAGGCCACAAACATACTAGCTCAAGGGGCAGCAAAAAATGGCTTTGGCAGTACTAAAACTGTGCTGGGGATGACGTGAGTAGGCCAGTCCTAAAAGAACATGAGACATTCTGGTTTTGTGGAGCAGCATCTTAAAATTGTGGCACGGCTTCCACCAGCACAGCATCAACAAACTTGTCAGGTCTGGACTCGCTTCCTTCTTTTCAGACACCACATACTGCTGGTGTTCAGCTAATGAGCTCCTGGTTTGCAATTAACAAAAATCTATGACCCATCCAGTCTATCCATCTAAATTCACAACAAGAAGATCTCCCACCTTGTATGTTCTCTCTCTGTGACGATTCCAGAACAGTCCCTCATTTGGTCCCCAGATGCTGAAGGTCTTAGAGGACAGTGAACAAGATGGTGACACTGCACACATCTGAATTGTGTGGCAACTTGCAATTTAACACCAGGGGAGCCAGGATTGCCCCAGCAGCTGTGGACTCCCTGGCTGCAGTGTGTAACCTCTGCATGCCCATCTTTTTTTTTTTTAAATTCATTGAAGAACTTGTGCTGACATTTGGTCATTCCTGCTAGTTTTTAATGCTATTAATTTTAAACATCTCATGTTCTCGTGAACTGTCAATACCTTCTCTCTAAAGTATATAAACTTGTCTTTTAACTACTGAAATGAAAAGAAGACAAAGCTATTTCTTTTTGCCAAGAAGGCACTCTGGTGTTTTTTACCATCTTGCCTCTGTCCTTTTGACATTTTCAGTTCAATTACGTGTTCTTAAACAGAGGAGCATGAAACTATCCCCCAAATTACCCCTCAATTCATCCTGGTTAAGCTCCCTGAAGAGAAGCGGTTATTTCTTGAATAGTAAGATCTATTTTCAGTTAGTAGTTGTGGAAACTAGAGGGACTGGTCTTGCAAGCGCATAATGTGGATAACTTTATTTGCCCAACTAGTGTTATTGATGTTTTGATGCTACCTTCATAGATACATTTAGTGACGTGTAAGTCTTCACAGGATTGGACCTACCCTAGGCATTTGTGAATCGATACTCATATTTATCACTTTTTCTAGCTCATCCATCAGTAAATCTTGATATGTCCTTTATTATTTTTGAAACACAAACAACTCAGAGGGGACTGTATCTCAACAAGAAAGGTATGTGCATATTCCTTCTCAAGTCAATACAGCTTTTGTTTCTGGCTCTGCAGACGGCTGCCAGAAACACTTGCTGCTGAAGATAATCTGGGGGGAGAACACTGGGAGGAGCAAGATAAATGCAAGAGCATGAGCCGTTAAATATTTTTAAAATACTCTGTCTTGTTCCACTGCATTTAAGATCCTTCCTTCTGAAGATGCCCTAACAAATACTGACCACTAATAAGGAAAACTTAACGCAGCACCATTTTGTGTCTGCAGTATACCTAATCTCAAGCATATGCATCAGCCACATGACTCTAAGACTTAGCAGCTTGTCTGGGGATCAAAACTCACAGGGTGGTCGATACATCCAGAGTGAGGAACACAAAAGAGCAGGGATCAAAAATCCACACTGGCATATGCACTTTACAGGTCATGATATTTTCAAAGAAGTTACCCAACAGGTAATATGTAATGAAGACCACATCTGAGAAAGGAAAAGACAAAACTCAGTTATTTGTAAAAAAAAAAAAAGTAATTTATTTTTAAAAAAAAAAAAAAAAAAAAAAAAAAAGGCACAATTGACAGAATATGTTTCTTCCTAAGATGTGTTAGAACAGTTGTACATGGTAATAAAAGCCTATCAATTGCTTGGTATCAGCTGAGCATACATTCACTGTGCATTGAGCTTGTGAGGAGTCTGTATTATTTATAACGTACTTTCTTCTGCTGTGGTTAAAGGTGTGATATCAAAAGCAGGTCCTGTGGCCCCAGACATCAACTGAAGATGAGAATATGACAAGTTACATTTATGTCTGGAAATGGCTTGAATTTCACAGTAAAATTTCAAACCTGACCATTCTAAACAAGCTGACATTTTTTAAAAGATAAATGTTGAGCCTGAGACTATTTTACTGCAGTAATAGAAATATTTTTCCTAAAACTAATTTAAATCCTCTTTGATATGTAATCATTCATGGTTTTTAGAGGGCAGGAAGGTAACGTCCAATTTCAAAGAATCACATGGCATAGTTTTGTTTTGGTTTGGTTTGGTTTATTTATTGTGCACAGCTTGATATTTTCTATTTCAATTATATCAACATACTGTAATCCTGTAATATGTAAAATTGAATGTGTCTATATGCAAAGGCAGCATCTCCAGCCTAGTCCAATCATGTCTCAGGTAAGCCATCAGTTCTGCATGTACTTAAATGTTTATGTAGCCACATTTGCTTGATATCATAAAGAAACAAGCCGTTGCATGCTTGCTTCCTTTATCTACTTAGATTTCATACAATTTCAACCTCAATGCTTTAAAACATTGGCCAGTTTCAAACTAACTTGACAGAAGGGAAGAAACCTCACAGATAACTACAGGTTTAATGAAAATAGCCTGGAGAAGAAAGAGGCAGATTAGAGTCCCAGATGAGAAACAGGCTGCAGTAAACTCAACCCTTACTCAGCACCAGAGAATCAACATGGGACAAGGAGAAAGAAAGTACTTCTAAAATCCCCAGATGTAGGAAAAAATATCACACTGAGCTCACAAGCCACCAGGAGATGCATATCCTAGGAAACCAGATTTCATGAGTCCTGGTACTCACAGTTCTTTGTACTTTCATGTGATTTACAAGCCCAGCCACCGATGCCTCAGAACAGGCATACCAGCAAGAACCAGTGGGCTGTCTGGTCTCACATCCTTCCTTTCACGAAGCCCACTGCTAACTTCTTCAGAGAAGTAAATCTTGCAGGGGTGCATTTAAATTACAGTAAATGGCACAACTCTTCTTACCAGCACAACAGGTAGGTAGTCGTTGGCTTCCTTTAAAACTGTTCCTTACTGTGAAGAGGTACTGTCTTTAAAAGAAAGCAGTCTATCACTTCCATTTTCAATACAACAGTTATATTGTAATTTAGGATGAAAAAAAATCTCTAGCTTAAAAAAGCATTCCATTCCTATTGCACTGGGAAGGTGATTAAAAGGAAGGGGGAGAGGAAAATAGACTCCCAATATAAACTGTTTATGAGGTATCAGAAAGTCTGGTTTTGGCTCAGGGTTTAAATCAGAAAAATAGGTTACTTGTGAACACAGGTGTCCTGTTTCAGCAAGGATAGAGTTAATTTTCTTCCTAGCAGCTAGTGTAGTGCTGTGTTTTGGATTTAGGATGAGAATAATGTTGATAGAACACTGATGGTTTTAGTTGTTGCCAAGCAGTCAAAGACTTTTCAGCTTCTCATACTGCCCTGCCGATGAGAAGGCTGAGGGTGCACAAGAAGCTGGAAGGGAACACAGCCAGGACAGCTGACCAGACTGACCAAAGGTGTATTCCATACCATATGGCATCATGCTCCCTACATAACTGGGGGTTGGCTGGGAGGCAGGGCAGCTCGGGAACTAGCTGAGCATCAGCTTCAGGTGGTGAGAAATTGTGCTGTTCATCACTTGTTTTGTATATTCTATTATTATTATTATCATCATTGTCATCTGCTTCCTTTTCTGTCCTATTAAACTGTCATTACCTCAACCCATGAGCTTTACTTTTTTTCAATTCTCTCTGCCACTTCACTGGGGAGAGGGTGTCAGCAAATGGCTGTGTGGTTGTTTTAGCTGCCTGCTGGGTTAAACCACGACAACAGGAGAGAAATAAACGCAACTTTTCATTCATGAATTTAACAAAATCTGTAGCAGGTTTGAGGCCATTTTTGTTCACTACTGTCAGCAACATTTTGCACACTGGAAGCAGCCTATTTAAACTGGGGGGAGATGTTCAAGTGTACCGAGATTATAGGTTTACCTTAAGTAGCTTTGTTGCTTAGCTGCTTGAGCGTTGGTTCCAGAACTGGACAGGGATTTGGACATTTCTTTTCAATGCTTTCCTCTTCTTCTAATGCTCATCTTGCTTTCAAAGAAGCTCTGAAGCTCACTGCCTTCGGCACCTGTGCAGTAAAGTAGGTTAAAGGAGGCCAGCAAAGTCTATATCCAGTTCAATTTATCAGAATAAAGGTTGATCGCGCTTGGCAATGAGGTTTATTTCTCTCTCCCAAACCCACCCATCCAAAGAGGAAAACACATGTCCTACCACAGAGCACTGTGCAAGCCAAGTGTACTTCAAAGCTAAATGAAGCCCACAGCAGTCTTAGAGGCAGCTCTCTGCACGGGGGCTGCATCCTCACAAGCTGCCTGGTAATAAACCCTGTGGCTGGAATAGGAACCCCTGCAGTGCAGGCACCCGAAGCACATGGTGCCTAGCTCTTGAAGCATAAGGATACTTCAGTATGCCAGTTTGGGAGATAAGAATAAGGAAGCAAAGTCATTGCACAACCACAGACACTGAGGAGCTGGAAAGCACTGCGGAGCTGACCTTCCGTCCTCCAAAACGGAAAATCTGATGAAATAGGAGGTTCAGCCAAGGAATACAGATAACTGAGTTAAAATGCAGTCCTGGAGACCTTTTCTTTCATGAGCTGGTAAGGTAATTTTTACATATAGTGCAGCTAATCAACATGCATTTTTCCCTCTGCTTGGTCAGTCCTAGTCATTTTCCTTCTGGCTTTTCAGTGTTTCAGCCACTGCTTTCCTTTACATTTGACATTTACAGTGCAACCTGAATGGAGTCAAAGACTATGAATACAGCTGGCAGATGCAATTTACAGTCTTCCTCAGCACCCTGATACCCTGGTCAACGAGGCAACAGGTTTTAGACAATGATTATCCATTATTTTCTCTTGGTGTAGGCAACTGTGCTCTGCCTTGCAGTAGAACTGGCTGCTACACCCCTTTCTCATCCCTGTCCCCAACTGCCAAAGACGTCTGACTCTTCAGATCTTCCATCAGATACTGTCTTCTTCTCATTCACTAACTCATTTCAGTTGGGAGAACCTCAACAAACACTCAGTATTCCATTTTTTTAAGCTAACCCACTTCTCTGTCACTGAAACAGGTTGAAGAGCTGCTCTTCAACCTCCAATGGCAAAGTGCAAAAAAGAAAGGAATGAGGAAAAGGCTGAACACAGAAATGTCATCCATGAGCACAGCTGGATCCAAAACCTCGTGCCATCTGACCCCCTCCCCCACACACAAAAGCAGATAACTATTCACAGCCTCACAGCTTCAGCATGTCCTTTAGGGAGATGCACACCACCTATGATTGTGCTTTGAATTTTCTGCTCTCTTACATCCTCTCAGTAATTATTTTTTTTTTCCTTTGGCAACATGAATAATACACCATATCTGTTCTGAAAAATGAGGATTATTTGTTTGAGGACTGACTTGCCAGAAATACCTGTATTTTTGTTAATGAACCTCACAGACTGTTTCCTTTAAACAAGGAAATCCGTGAGGAAAAAAAAAAAAAACAAACCAAAAAACACCAAACCTGAAATATGCTCTTGTTTTTCATATCAATATTGAAGCAGTTTGCCCTTTTTCTTCATTAAATTTTTACCATTATGACATGACCAAATTTCTTTTTTGCCTCTCAACCTCATAAATTCTAATTTAAGCTGCCATTCTGGTGAAGAAGAAAAATTAAAATTTATTATTTTTATTTCATAAGGTATGGTGGCCCTAGACATGAGCATGTCTGAGTAGAAACCCAGTTGTTGACCACCTAGTACACTCCCTGCTATCATGCTGAGAGGAAGTTTATTGCACATGTGAAGTATCAGACTGGTAGGAAAATGAAGACATCTTTCTCATTGATACAGTATAGCATATATAGCAAGAGAGATGAAAAAATAACCAAGCTCTATACCCCTACATAGACCTTGTCCTTCCACTTCAGACTCCTGGCAGAGTGCAAGCTACTACCAATAAAACAACAGTTTTCCTGTTACAGATACTGCTCTGCTTTGAGCCTGATTTGTCATCAACAATTCACCTCACACAGGACACCAAATGGTGTCCCTCATGTGAAAACAACTTGTAAACTAATAAATAAGAGGAAGAGATATTTAATAATTGATAATGAAATGGAGTAAACCCAGTGACCTTGGCAGGAAACATTCTGTGTCTTATTAGCAATTGCCAGAGCCAGTCATCCATCCTCCTTAAATCCATTTCCTAAATGTGTTGCGTATCTTGAATTTATACGGCTCTGGCATCAAACCATGAACATCACATTTCTGATGTTCACTGTCTTGCAGTCTAAATCCAGCAGACTTTGCTCTTCGTACCAACAACGGCCCTCTGTCTATTTTTCCTACATACAGATATATATGCTTCTCTAAATTTTCCACAAAATTCTAGCTGTAGAAATATTTGTGGGTTCAATAATTTTATTGATCTTGGTAGCCTCAGGTTGCATAGTGCCTGAGCACAACTGGAGTTTATGGACTACTGGCATGAGGTATATATTTTAGAGTTCTCCTTAGAAGCTAGAGGAAAAATGAGGGCCGTATTATTCCTTCTACAGGTTTTATGGTGGAAAAAAATGCATTGTAGACAATGATTACTCAGTACGTTGTGCAAAAATCATTGCCAGGGACCAAAAAAATCACCTCCTACACAGTGTTTTTGGCAGTACAACAAACATTCTACACCAGACTTTTTATAAGTAATATTAATCTTTCCTGCTGGAGTTGGCCACTGTTAATGCACTGTCATGGTAAGGCTGTATGTTTAAGCCATTCGGAAGTCCTCCCATTTTAAATAAACTATTTTTCAAGTATCTTCCAGCCAAACCAATTGCAACTACATTTCCTTTCTGCATCTTCCAGAGGCTTAACAGGAGCATTCAGCCTTTTGGAAGGGATGCAAGATTAACCACCTTTACCAGATATGCACGTGCGACTGTATTTTCACACAAAGGCAAATAAGCATATACATGTTTATATGAATATATGTATTTGTGTATTTTTATATATACGCACACAAACATGCCATAGATGCAGATATAGATACATAAAACTTTCCAGTTGTGGCCACTGTAGCCACATTTGAATCCATTGCTGAATGAATGGTCGACCCACTTATCTTTTTCTAAAGAAATACCTTGCTATGTTATTTCTGGCTTAAGTTGCATTTTAAAGCACTCACCCCTAAATTAGAACTGGGGAGGTCCCTGGCTTCAGAAAAAGGCTAGCATTCACTAATCTCCAGAAAAAGAGCCCTATTCTCCGAAATAAACCTTCCTAACAATTTTTCTTAATGTGTTTGTGTATTTTAAGGGCTCAGCAGCTGCAGGGGAACAGGTCAAGTATTTTTGATGATTTCATTCCTTACACCACACAGCTAATTATTTTGGAAGGTTTTTTTTTTCTTTTCATCTTTTCATGCCACACAAATACGGATTGATTTTTTTTTTCCCTTCTGCCATTGCCTGCAGCAAAGTGAAATGCACACATAAAATAGCCATATAAAAGTCTAACAACTTTTTTCAAAGTGTTCTCTTACACATCCTCCTGGAAGAAAATTCACAGAGGTTTGTTGTTAGGGGTGTGGGGGATCTTGCAAGAGGAAGGGGGATAGGATATTTATACACCTGCCTAGATTTGGAACACTTATAAAATAATAAAACTTCTTATGAGCAGCTGCAAGGAAGGGAGTGAGCAGGAGAGAATTTGGATTCCATGAGATTAAACTATAAGCGGTGTCAATGGTAGTAAATGATAAATGAGACTTCAATGAAAACTGGAAAAAAAAATTTCTCTGCAAGTGTGTTGAAACTCATTAGTGAATTTCTATTAGTGACCTTTCTGTGTTTGCTTTCTGAAGACATTTGGGGATCTGAGCTGCAGTGCCATCTTTATCGTCCAAGTCTAAAACTCAAATAACCACTTACACTGAGTTTCAACTGGCAGATGCATTAGCTACTTTGAGGGATGTTACATAAAGCACAAGTAAGATAGTTGGTGGAAGCATCTCTCTGGTGTGTAAAACAAGCCAGTTGCATACTCAGACTTCAAATTCAGGAGAGGTCTGGTTTCCTCTCAGAGGTGGTGGAAGAGTCCAGTTCAGTGGTGAACAGCAAGTTATGTTGTGAAATGAATGAAATTCTATCATAAATTATTCTGTCAAGATAGCCTCTCACTACTGGAAATTATGCAAAGCAATCTGCACTGGTGTTGAATGATACAGGCTGTTGGTTATTTTCCAATACCCAATACAATCTAAAGTAATAGAGCTATTTACATGAAAGTACATAAATTACTTTATTTAGCTCTGGGAACACTGGCATTTTGCATACGAACAAACACTTGGAAGGTTGTACAGATGTATCCACAGCCTCCGAAGCATTAAAATTCTCTGTGTTTGCATTTTGGCAGGGCACCCCCGGAGAAAAGCCCTATGGACTCTGCTCCCCTTTGCTTCCCAGAGGGGCAGAGTGGCCTGGTAAAGGGCTTTCTCCGAAAGCCTTTACTTTACAGCTTCCTTAGCACCTCTCCACACAGGCGAGAGTGTGGGCTACATTGCTGCAGCATTCACGCAGCAACCACCACCTAGAGCACCAGTGACTGCAGCCCCCCCAGATCACCTCAAGGCATTTATGGTTGCCCCCCTGTCTTCCCAAGGGCAGAAGTCACTATAATCTTGGGCCAGACTGCTTCTCTTGGCACTATGAACGCAACATTCAGATGAACACAAAGTGAGCTGGAACAGGTCTTCGGGGGCTGAATGTCTGACAAACTAAAGCATGCATCTACTGATTGTCTTTGTCAGCTCTTAGTAGACAATGTTTTAACGTTTTCAGGTAACTGAACGCTGCCATTTCCAATACATTTACAGTAAGAATCTCTCTCATCATTAATTCTACAGACTTCTATGGATGTTAAAATGGTGTTGACATTTAAAGCACGCCAGCTCTAATACTTGCAACCAACATAGATGTCTGCGTATTTGAAAATGAAGTTCCACACTACTGACAATTATTCTGGTTTCTAGCATTCAGCATTTGTCCTGGTAGGTAACGTGTATGTGTGTATTAGCAAATGCATGGAAAATTGAAGAGACAACTTTAAAGGTACTACCCTGCAGTTCCTGAATAGCAAAAGAGAGAGTTTTGAAAACCAGTAGCTGTCTCAGAAGGCAGAGGTGGAACAAGGATGGATCATCTTGGAGAAGATCTATAGCCCTGGCAACATGGCAGGTGGACTCTGGGAGCTGCTAGCCCTTTTCTCTTTGAGGGACAAAAATTCTGGCTGCATTTTCAGGCTTTGTCAGTTTGATTTAGGGTTTGTTTTCTCAAGGATGTGAACTTGTGTGAAGACTGGTACTGTCAGGGCACTCAAGTGCACTAACAGACCTTACTGCTCCTGCTCAGTCCTGCCCCTGGGGTTCCCCTGACCCCAGCCCGCTGCCCAGGACCCTGTTTCAGCCCATCTCAGGACCATTTGTCCCTGCCACGGGAGTGCTGACCTCCAGCTCCCCATAGCCCTGCCCTGGCACTTCACCCCACCGAGCCAGCCTGACCTGCCAGCTAATGTCCTGGTGCGGCCTCAAATCAGCCTCATCACCATGAACTTGCCTGACAACTTGGGCTGAGCTCAGCTTCCCACCCTCCCTAAGCCTGCCCTGCTCACCTCTCTCAGGGATGGTAGGACCAGTTCCTGGCCAGCACATCCTGCTAACTGGATCATCATCCTCCTTCTAGTCCCTTAAAGAGCTGCTACTCTGGCTGCCCCCTGACAAGTACTATGCAATCTTAGCTTTGCTTTGGGAGAAAGGCTCCCTTAGAGAGGAGCACTCTGCAAATGTGTCGCCTGGATCATCTTGGAGACTAGAGCCACGTGAATGCTCAGAGATGCTTGTTCTACAATCAGACCAAGAAAACTTCACTTTCCCAGGCTTGTCCTGTCTACATCAGAAATAGGTGTATCATTAGATCCAGAGACAAGACTGAACAAGAAGGCATAATGAGGCACTGCACCCTGGCAGAACAGTAACCTTGGAGTGCATATTCCCAGCCTATTGCAAACATGAAATCAAACTCGCTAGCAGAGCCCCTCTGCTGCTGAGGTCATGGGCAGACCCACAGCAGAAACAGCTACAACAGCTTAAGATCTTGATTGCCCAAGAGCTAACTGATACCACCTTTTTGCTTGCTTTCTCTTTTGTTTTGCATTCCTTCTCCCCCACTACCCAAGAAAAAAAAAAAAAAAA